>APFE030329728.1:3325-34647 GCA_000404065.3 Pinus taeda
GACTCCTATATATAGAAAGGAGGTTTTTTCATTTGAATCATCCAAGAATTGTTAATTTATGTAATGTAAAGGAGGTTGCCCCCTCGAAGAGGCTAAATTCTAAGGCGTTGATCTATCTTTTCTATCTTTTTCTTGAGCTAGTTTCTTAACAACCACCCTATCAAAACTTGCCTTAGCAAAAATTTTGGACGGGTCCTCTAGAAGTTAATCTTGCATCTCTCTGAATGATCTGTTTTACCCAAGGGATTTAGCTCTCTGGAGAGTCAAATCTTCCATTCACAAATGGTTAAAGCCCCCTTAATAAATCCCTCGGATATAAACTTGTTTAATCGCTTCATTCATATGCTCATCAGGATTTATTTAACCCAAAAAACCTTCCATTGCATCATTATTCCCGTCATATCTCTTTATACCGGAAATTCTCAAAAACATGCGTAAATCCCTTTTTCTGCCTATCGCAATTAACACTAAGACTTAGTGTTCACCGTTACTTCTGGACCCGATTGCAGTATTAACCCAAATTCATATATTTCGGGTCTGGAAGCTATATTGCATATTGCAATCAGCGGGGTCCTGGGGTATATATATATATATGGCACGCCACTATCCTCCAGACCTGACGGCATTATTAACCGTATTCTACATATTTCGGGTCCGGAGCTATATTGCATATCGCTATCGGCCAGGTCCAACTCTTATATATTTAAAGACATGCCACCGTTATCGGACCCAATGGTTTTATTAAACACGATATATATATATGTTTCGGGTTCGGGACCCATCGCTTATCGTTATCGGCGAGGTCCAAGGTCCAACAACAAAAAGAAAAACAAGGATTTGTTCCATAAACGAAGAGACATCTGTAGCCCCGTCTCTTGAAGATATTGTGTTTGAATCCTTGCAAAGTATTGACACTCCCTGGTAAGAAATTCCTAAAGATCCACTCTCTGAAGGTAATCCCTGGCCCGATTTGGGAAGTCTTAATAAAGAAAGCCTTGAAGAAACCTTCAACCAAAACATCCCTATCCTCGATATGGCTAATATTCCTCAACCAGGTGGAAACCAACTCCCACCTCCTCTGGGAGCACTTCCTCCCTGGCTCGCTCAGGACACTGTAGCAGTACCTGGGCAGTAACATCCCTTACATAAGAATGCAGAAAGAGTACTACCTAAATTCGGCCCTAGAAAGGGAGACACCGTTGATAACCATATTCACTCCTTCTTCTTGGTCGTGCGCATGTCGGGGGTAGCCGATGAAGATATAGTATGTCGCCTATTCCCTTTTACCTTGATTGGTGCAGCTTCCACATGGTACTTTAGCTTGAGAACCGGATCGATCACCTCGTGGGATGCCTTTCAACAAGCCTTTTTAGACAAGTATGGCGATGAAAAAACCCCTGCGACCTTAGTTTTAGAACTGTCCCATTTGAAAATGGAAACCAAAGAAAAGATTAAGGATTTTAACATCCGGTTCAACACCTTGTTCAACAGAATCCTGACCACCGCTAGACATACTGGAGGTGCTCATGAAATTCTACATCACTGCTCTCCCTGTCCCTACTACGATGTGGGTCAAAAGGAGTAATGCACAAACCTTATAGGGTGCTATCGATGAAGCAGTTAAAGTCGAGAATGAAATGCTCAGTCTCACAACATGCCATCATACAACCGGAGAAAAGAAAGCCTCTCAAGCATCCAAGAATAATAATGGGAGTGATAACAAAGGGGCTGAAACCAAAGAAAAGGATACCATAGATGTAGAAGGTTCGAATCGAATCATTAATAAGTTGACAAATATAGTCATTGATATGAAAAGGAATTCTGGAGAGAATACAAGCGAGAGTGGAGGAGAGTATAACAACATAAAACCTTTCAAACCTTTCTATCATAAGAAGACAAAAGGTGGTCATGGTCCACTTGCATTTCATGCTCCACCCAATGAAGGGAATTTAAATACAGAAGAGCTGGCTCTTATCGGATCACTCCTTAACGAAGAAGAACCTATAGTGGAGCTAGAGTCAGAACAAGAAGATGAGGAAGAATACCAAGTAGAAGAGCCCTTGGAAGAAGAATCTCAAATCAACGTACAGTGGGATTTCTATACAAATGAAAACGATGATGACCAAGGAGACAATATGGCAGAAATCCACACCAATGAAATCTACACACGAAGCAAGGGGCCACTTGCAGGTGTGATGAAGCCTGTAGATCATACCAAGAAAGATGTTCGCCCTGTGAAGGCACCTACTCCCAAAGTCCCTGTTGAGAAGAGTAGACCTAGTGGTCAGTCCAAGAATACCCTAGTTGCAAACCATCCAGAGAAAGAAAATGCATCTCCCACTGCAACGAAGGCTACTCAAGATGGTAAACTCCCACCTAAGAATGGAAAAACTGGTATGTTTACTCTGCCCTATCCTATTTATAACATTGATTACAATATTGTGGATGATCTTAAGAAATCTAGGGCTAATATCACATACTTTGATTTGCTGAAATTAACGCAATTAAGAGATTTGCTCTTGAAAGCTATGAAAGAGTGGAACTGCAAAACTCCCACCATCCCGAGCAGCGAAACCCAAAAGTCAGTCTCCAGACCTGTTAGTACTCCTAGCACAGCCCAAAAGCCAACAACCATGGAAGCCACCCTATCAAAAATGAATCGAAAAGCCCAAGATGTCAGTACACCCATGATAGGAAGGAAAATAAAATCCATGACTCCCCCTTTCCTTATCACATTTGAAATTTTCAACATGAACGTACACAACTGCTTGGTAGACTCAGGTTCCTCATCCACTGTGATGCCTCACACTGTTGCTAAAAGATTTCATACAGTACCTGAGAAAACTGGAACTCAAATCATACAATTAGACAAGACAAATGTGAAAGTAATTGGGGAATTAAAAGATGTATTGATCTGAATGATTGCTAAAACACAATACACACAAGTCATTGATATAGTGGTAGTCCATATCCCTGAGGCTTATGGAATGCTGCTTAGTAGGGATTTGTCAGCAAAACTGAATGGATACTTCTCAACTGATTGGTCCCATCTCTTGCTGCCTCAGAAGGGGAAGGGTGATATGCTAAGAGTTTATCGTGAAAGATACATGAAGTATGTAGTGACAGAGCTAAACAGTCCCAACAAACCTGTAATTTTTACCAACACTATCCTTGGGAATTATAGTTTCAATGTTTGTGCCACAGAAACTTGTTTTGGAGAATTCCATGCATAAACAATTGAAGCAACTGCAATAAACACACATTTGGAAGCTCTCCCCTATAATTCAACTGATGAACCACCTTGTAATATAGTAGATGATAGAACTAGTTTCATAGGAAGCTATTCAATTGATGTAACACTAGACTCTATATTTTGGACACTATTTTGATGGCTCTAACTGCCTTGAAGGTGCAAGTGTTGGGAGCGTTCTTGTTGATCCACAAGGGAACCAACATCTGATGGCCAGCCGATTGGAGTTCACGTGCACCAACAACACGACAGAGTATGAAGGCTTGCTGTAGGGCCTGAAGAATGCCATTGATATGAAGGTGAAAAATCTTAAGGTTTTTGGTGACTCACAGATAATCATGGATCAAGTAAGGAAGAGGATACACTGCAATTCACCACACCTGGTAAGGTACCAACATGAGGTATGGGGCTTAATTGACAATTTTGATTCTTTTAATATCACAGACATACCTCGAGGGCAAAACCAAGATGCTAATCTGATGGCTAGTATGGCTACTAAAGTTTTGCCTAATTTTAGATTGAAGAAGAATAAATGATATGTTGAATTGGTTTTCAAACCATTCGTGCCTGATAACATCTCAAATTGGCAGGTGCTTGAAGATGACGAGCGAATCCTTGAGTTCTTTCACTGCGAGAAGACCTTCAAGAATGCAGTCATTGATGAAAAAGAGCACGACAAGCTTATGAACGAGAGGGAATATGAAGAAAAGGATCAGTCCAATATGATTCCCAAGTCAGTTGTCAAGATGGAGCACTTACATGACCTGCATAGTAAATTCAAGAAGCCAACTAATTTCATAACACATAGCTCATCCATGAAGTACGAATCGGTCAACCTCGGGACCAGAGAAGACCCAAAAACTATTAATTTGGGCTTGGGGTGCTCTCCACAAGAAAAGGCTGCATTTGTCAAGCTATTTAAAGAATACAAGGATGTCTTTGCAAGGACATATGGAGACCTAAAAACCTTTGATACCAACATTATGCAGCATGTAATTCCTTTGGAAAAGGAGGCTAAGCCTTACCAACAAAATCTTCACAAGATGCATCCAAGCCTAGAACCGTTGGTGAAGAAAGAATTAAAAAAAAATGTTGGATGCTAAAATCATCTTTCTGGTCAAACACACCCACTAGGTAGCCAATCTTGTGCCATTAAGGAAGAAAAATGGAGATATTAGGTTGTGTATCGATTTCAAAAACCCAAACAAAGCATCACAAAAGGATAAATATCTTGTCCCCTCTATGGAACACATCCTTCAGTGCGTTTCTGGGTCTGAAATGTTGTCCCTATTATATGGGTTTTCTGGATATAATCAAGTGTTGGTATCCAGTGGGGATTAGCTGAATACAACCTTTGACACCAAATGGGGCACCTATGCATATCGTAAAATTCCTTTTGGACTTATTAACGCTGGTGCCACTTTCTAGAGAGCTATGGACATAGCTTTCCGAGGGTTGATTAACAGATTAGTAGTGGTTACATGGATGACATCACTCTATATTCATATCATAGAAGGGATCATATTTATCACCTGAGACGCATTTTCGAAAGATGCCGAAGGTATGGAATATCATTGAATCCCAAGAAGAGCGTCTTTGTAGTCACAGAAGGGAAACTACTAGGTCATATCCTCTCTAAAGAAGGGATTGTTATTGATCCTGAAAGAATAGAGACCATCATGAGAATACAACCCCCTGCAAATAAGAAGGCCATGCAATCTTTCTTTGAGAAGATCAATTTCGTTAGAAAATTTGTCTCAGGTTTCACAGAAATAGTGTGCCCCATGCATCTAATGATGAAGAAAGACGTTGTGTATAAGTGGAGCGATGGAGCTAAGAAATCGTTTTAGCGAATCAAGGAAGCCATCGCAGAAGCTCCTGCATTGGTCAGCCCCAATTTTGGCAAAGAATTCTTCTTGCACACATTTGCTTCTGATCTTTCAAATGCCGCAATTCTCACTCAAAAAAATGATGATGGCAATGAAGTCCCTATTTCTTATATGGGTTCTAATCTCCACGAAGCAAAACTGAACTACCCAAATGTGGAGAAACAAGGCTTTGTGTTATAGCTCCAAATCTCACTCTTGAGATTTGTGATGCTGCACTCATGGCCTAGGGCAACCCCTCCTTTCAGACCTGGTCCAAAATTTTAAAAACAATGTTTTATTCCCTATACGCGACATTTCCCTGAGCTAAACGCGTGTGTACGCGGGTCTGTGTATACCCAACCCACGTATATGTCTTAAAACACTTAAAAAAATAAAATCTCCTTAATTTCGGGCAAAGATCACGGGTTTTACCTGTTGATTACCTATTAGTGCCCGTGGCCCAATTGTTCCCAATGAATTCCCAACTAAAAAACTACTTTGGGAGAAGTATAAAAAGGCTTCAATGGGAAGGCCTAAGGGATGAGAGAAGAGAGAGAAAGATATTATGCTGAGATTTCCCTTACCAGGTCTGAAGATCTTAGTGCCTCCTGCACTTCCCCCATTTATAGGAAACCCTTGTTTCCTTGTGTGTTGATGTCTATCTACTACTTGAGATATCATGGAGTAAGTCATGGAAGGAGTTTGTTAAAGGCTTGAGACTGGACGAATCCGGAGAACGGTTCTGCTTGGAGCCTGTGAAAGGACGAATCAGGTGAAATTATTCCTTTCTGTACTTTATTTGTCTATAATAGAAGAAACACTTGTCTTTGTTCCTGATATAAATCTTCTTCATGTTTATAATATCCATGTTATGATTCATATATGAATGGTTGTTTAATTGCATAACTAACTACTTTTGAATATACAATGAAGATGATTTCTTTATGATGTTTAGTCCATATACTGTTGTACTTTCTTGAATTGATTGTTTTGTAGGTCAAAGGAGCAAAAGGAACTCCAAGAGGGTTTGGACCCTAGTAGGATCTTCTCAAACGAAGGACCTCAGGTACGCTCCTTATGGTAGAATTTGCTTATATTAGCATTATGGTTGTATGGAATGTGTGTTTCTCTGTATAGATAACCTCCGATCTAATAGGGTACCAACCCAAGACCCTAGGGGAACTTATCCCTTAACAGAATTGGCGACTCTACTGGGGACAACAACATTTTTGTTCCTAGTTTGGGTTTATTCAAGCCAATCAGGGCTCAACTGTTTGTTTGCTTGTTGTTACTATGTAGTCTATTCCTATTGGAATTTGAATTGCAAGTTTGATCAGTTTATTCATACTGTTTTTTATTTTTCTTGAAATATTTTATATACGTTGTTTTTTCTGTTTACAGAGGCATATATATGCACGTTTCCTTAAGTAAACCTACATATACGCATGTTTCCTTAAGCTTAGTCGCGTATACACGCAACTGTGCACTAACACAGTCGCGTACATCTTATATTTTCAAGATTTTTTAAATCTTTTTGTTTCTGGAGGTATGACTACTAATCTGATTCAGTCCTGAACAGTTACTTTTCTTTGACAGTCTTTAGTTTTACAACAAGTATCTGATTTCAAATTCTCTTTGATTGTGGAAAGTGTTGGTCTTACTTGTTTTTCTTGCAAACGTCATCGTTTTTCTTCGGCACACAAGATTTCTTGCTAGGAATCTTGGTTGCTCTGTGTCTTCAAGGCGGAAAGGTTGATCTCAATCTTTGTGTCAAATTTTGTTTAGGTGACTTTTTGGTTTGTATGTCAAAACTGTATCTTTATGACCATCTGCTTTTTTTGCTTTCCGAAAGTTGTTGGTTCACACTTTCATGAAAGTTGTATTTTCAATCTTTTGGTGTTTATTGCCAAGCTCTTGTTGCTGCTTTTTTATTGTTAAGAGCATTTCGAAACACATTTTTGTTGAGTTCTCACTTGTTTTGTGTTGCAAACTCGCAAAGTGTTGCATTGCCTATTTTTTGATCATAAAGTTGCAGTCTTGTTTAGAGTGCTTTTGAAAATTCATTTTTTTTTTGCTTTTGAAGAAAACTTCTTGAAACTTGGTTTTGCTTTCTTGAACTTGGTTTTGATTTAGTTTCCTTTTTATGAGTGAAAGTGCACTTTTGTTTGTCTTGAAACTTGCTTTTAGTGTTTGGATGAAATGAGCATCAACAACTTATATTCTATCTAAACATTTTAAGTGGCAAATTAAAAATTGATAAACAAGTAACTTCCATTTCTTGATTTAAGAGTAGTTTTGAGTTTTGCATCAGCATGTACTTTTTGCGTTAGGATAAATTTATGCATCCTTTTAGGCATTCATAGTTTTGTTAATTTTTGTGAGTGTGAAGCATGAGTAAAAGAAAAGAAAAAGAAAATTTGTTGCTTTCTTTGAAGTTCCTCTGAACCTAGTAGAAATTTCTTTCATCGAAAAACAAAAAACAAGTGCATTTGCATATAGTTTGGTTTTTGTTAATTTCTTTTGCGTCAAAACACCACTAGTTTCATTTCCGCGTATCCCTTGACTTAAAGAATAACCAATTTAAAAACAAGTGCTAATTAAAATATACTATAACTTTTATAATTGTCAAGTTAGACACACCAACAAGTTTTAGGATATTTTAGGGCCTTGGATTAGGCGAGTTGAGAGATAACTCTTCAAGACCATTTAAACTGTCAAACATAAGAGTCTGAATAGTGAGTGAAAATCCAATAGCGTTAGGGAGACCAGGAAAGCTCCGGATCTGGGATTTAAGCACGAGGATTTTTGAAGATAGGGAAGAAAGATACCCCCTCTCCTACTTGTCAGATCTTACCTCAAGACTATTCCGTCTGGCTTCTGATACGAGTTGGTAACCTTAGTTGCTACTCCTAGGGATCTACACAGGTGGCTACGGAGGGGAATCTCGTGGCACCTGAGGTCGACAGTGTATCACTCTCAACGGTGCTACTGGAGGGCAACCTTGCGAAGCTTGGGGGCTTGCACCGACGCAGGCTGTTGTTAGGAGGTCAGCGTAACTTCCTATGTTACCTTCGTTGACATGACTGGGCCGTCATTATCCCAGACTATCTTCGGAAGGCCCCTTACTTCACTTTCTGGTATTTTGGTGTCTGGTCCTCATCACCCAGAGTGAAAATACTCGAAAGTTGTTTGACTGGCTTATATCTTTTAGGGACTTGTTAATGTGTGCTATGTGCTCCTAGTCGGCCTAGCTTTCAATTTTTTGAGTCTTTAGTTAGATCTTAATAAAAAATTCAAAGTGGCTAACCGATCACCTAGACGGTCTCGAAGACTTCATGGTCTTTCACCACCAAGTTTAGAGCCTTCTCCTAGAAGGCGCAGAGTTAATACTGCCGGTGGGTTTCGTCCTGTGGACGCTGACTAATCGAGGATTGATCCTCCTCTCAGGGTAATTAGTGTTCAAAATAGGCCTGGTAATTCCACAGAACAAGAGAGGAACACTCCAATTCTTTCTTGAGTTCTCTTCCGGACGGAAGATAACGTAGAGGTGAAAGAACTCCCAGAGTTGTCAGCAGCTCTGAATTCTCCCCTACCTTCTAGTTATCCAGAAGTATTACGATACATTGTGACTCCGATGCATATACCGTCAAATTCAGGTCACATTACGCACTTACCATCGATGACCACTACTAGAAGCATGGCTTCTACTACAAGTGCTACAACTATGCAGACTCCAACATTAGTACAAGGGGGAGGAACGATTTCCATCTCCTCTGCTTCTTTATTTGGGTCTTTTGCTAGCACATCATTAGTTGGGTCTACCTCCATTCCTTCTATGAGTGGAAATTCCCAAACCAATGCTTTTAGTTCTGGATTTTTTCCATTTGGCACCCATTAACAAGGTATTTCGTCAATTCTGTTTAGTGCCTCCACATCCATGATGGGTGGATCAACTTCATTCCAGGGTTTTCCTTTTGGAAGTGGTCATATACCACATTCCAACCCGACAGTAGGATCTATGCCTTTTTCTTCTATAGGATAAAGCAGCAATCCTTTTCAAGGTTGGACTAACCCTGCGGTTAGTGGCATGGGAATTGGGAATCCGTTTTTCGGCCAACAAGGGAATGGGCCATACTCCACGGTTAGTTCATTTCGAAGTATTCTTCCCATAGCTTCTGCTTGGAATCCTTATCAGGGGTTATCGACTCCTTATAATCTTTTAGGAGGAAGCTTTGCCGGTTATGGAGGTTTTACGGCTGGAGTTGGTCAAACTCCTAGTTTTATAGGATCACAAGGTTCGCCTTTTGGTTCAGCTGGTTTAGTAGGATACTTCGGGCAGCCTGGTACCTCTCAAAATCTAGGCCAATCTTTTCAGAACTTTGGGAGCTTTGCCAGTTTGGGTGGAATCCCCAAGGTCCTCGTAGGCTTCCTTTTCTGGCAACATTGAACTTGCCAGATCTCACGAAATTAACAAACAATCCAATCAAATACAATCCGGCCTGGCCTCCGGTCCCAACCAAACTCCCTTCGGACATTCCAAAATTCGAAGGAAAGGGCGGTGAAGACCCAGGCGACCATGTAACCACACTCCATTTGTGGTGCTCATCAAACTCCCTTATTGACGATTCAATTAGGTTGAGACATTTTCAACGCACCTTGACTAGTAATGCGGCCAAGTGGTATATAGAGTTGCCAGGGGGCAGATTTACATCTTTCACTGACTTAGCTACTATTTTCTTAAATCATTTCCAGTTGCCTGTCCGTTATGATTTCGGAACTAAACTTCTGGCCACTTTTCGTTAGGACACAACAACTCATATTTCTGACCATATTCAGGAATGGAGACGGAGAAAGAGGCTCATTGAAATCGAAATCCCTCTAGAATACCATCTCGAATGGTTTTTGAAATATTTACAACCTGAAATCTCTAAGGATGTCTCCATGTCCGGAGTCTATTCTGAGGAGCAAGCTATTTTTAGGGCCCAACAATTAGAATTTATTCTCTCAGTCTGGGCTCCTACAAAAAATCTTGCCAGATGCTCCTGGGTCTAAGGTTAATATAGCCAAGTCGAAGCCAGGTCCCCATGCAGATGGTATCGTTGGATCGGTAGACACAAATGCAGTGAACTTGTTGAGCCAATTCCAACAGTTGTCTTTGCAAACTGCTTCCAACAACCAAGTCACATCGTCTAACCCTTCATCTTCCCAACCCTCTTCGATTAACGCCGTCCAATCTGATAGACCCAAAGGAAATACAAATTCCAATGGGAAAAATAAATCACGAGGTAAGAAAAAGAGTCAGGATGGGAAGGCTGATGCAAATAAATCTAGCAATAATGTTGGTGGTGGTAGAAATAAGTCTAGAAAGAAAGTTAAGTTTCCATGCAAATTTTGCAGTGGAGACCATTTAAATCATCTCTGCCCAAAGATTTAGGATGCTCAGTGCTTGTTAGCGCAGCAAGGGAGTTCTAGTTCTCAAGCTGTGTTAACTAACCCTTTTCCCCAAGGGTAGCAATTGCTTGCTGGCGCAAGTTCAAATGCGGGTACCTCCGCTGGGGGCAATCAGGAAGGGGAAAAATCATCAAATGTTTTCATGATGGGTTCGAATGTCCATGTGGCCACTCGGTTGCGTGATTACGGTGAAGCCAAAACTTCCAAGGACAAAACTGCCCCCGGAAATACCAACCTTCATATTGAGCGACCCCCTGTCGAGACTATACCACGGATTCCGAAAGGTTCCGCTAAACGCGCGACTATTAATCCTAATGCTAGGGTCGCCCAAAACTAATCCATTGTTGAGGATCTAGCTCAGATTCCATGCGCCATGTCCACTTTAGAGGTTCTCCAGTTATTTTTGGCTCAACGAAGTGCTTTACTCTCGGCAATTGGAGCAGTTGATCCAACCAACTCTTTAGTGCTCACTTTCGACATGTTAAATGTCAAAAAGCAACTCCCTCATCACATGGCTTTTCAAATAAAGTCTACATACCAGAAAATTAACAATTTTCGCACCGTTATTGATGAAGGAGCCTCCACGTGCGTCATGTCGATGTCATGCTGGAAGGCCATTGGATCTCCTTCGACTGTTCCTTCACCTACCCTCCTGACTGCGTTTGATGGGCATTCTCACAAGCCACATGGGATTATCCCGGCCTTCCCTATATGTGTTGGGGGGAAGGTCGTCAATATTGAAGTAGAAGTCATTGATGCTAACCTAGACTACAATCTCCTCTTAGGAAGGAATTGGGTATACGGAATGGACACTGTTGTCTCGACTCTGTTTCGTGTCATTTTCTTTCCTCATGTAGGGAAAATCATTAAGGTTGATCAATTGGATTATTGTCTAGTTGATCCTTAAGCAACTTCTGACTCTACTATTCCTTTAGTGGATAACCCTCGTCCGCCTACTGAGAATCTAGGAGTTGGGATGTATTCTTCATTGATGGGTACCTTTGATTTTCCCTCTCCTATCACTCGAATCAATGTCGTTTCATCATCTAAGGAGTCTCCTCGAGAAGAGTTCTTTCAAACTCATTATTTTTCGGACCCTTGGACCTTGCCTTCACCTATGACCACATTAGCTGAAGGACAAGTCAATGGAATGGCATTTCCTATGTCTGTAGCTGAGCTTATATATCAGTCTATCGTTAACTCTGTAGACAACCAGTCTACTCCTTTTTCAGAGGAGGAGTTAGATGGTGATGTGGCCCCGGCCTAGACCCTTGATTCTACCTCTGCCTTGCACTGCTTAGATACGGTTTTACCTTCTGAAGAAGCAATCCTCGAAGTAATGATGGGTGTAGATCGACCTTGGGAAGACTTACACCATCGTTCATATTTCCTTTCTCCATTATAGGAAGTGGAATCTAGGTTCTCCAAGCTCTTTACTAGTGATGTTTGTACGATATCAAACCCTTTGGATCCAACACATTTCATGCTGAAGGTAATATGTCGGTGATTTCAAAAACAATATCTATAAACATCTCTAGGGATCCTAACGTGATTGAGAATCTCTTCATCGAAATCGAATGTTCCCCTGAAGAAATTCAAATTTACATCGACCTATTCAAAGAATTTTGAGATGTATTCGCTTGGTCTTATGAAGAAATGCCTGGCATTGATCCTTCTATAATTCAACATGAGATCAAGGCGTACGAAAACGCCAAACCGGTTCATCAAAGGCTTCGGCCGGTTAATCCTAGGAAAGCAACAGCCATTAAAGCTGAAGGAGAAGCTGCTCAAGGCAGGTTTTATATACCCTGTTCCTCTTACTGATTTGGTTTCCAATCTAGTCCCTGTAGATAAAAAGCAAGGAACAATCTGAGTATGCATCGAATTAGGGACCTAAGCAAGGCTTGTCCGAAAGATAATTACCCCACACCATTCATTGATCAGATTATTGATGAATGTGCGGGTAATGAGATTTTTTCTTTCATGGATGGTTTTTTCGGGTATAATCAAATCTCTATCGAGCCTGAAGATCAACATAAGACAACGTTTATATGTCCCTGGGGTACCTTTGCATACAGAAAGATGCCTTTTGGTCTTAAAAATGCTGGAGCGACTTTCTAGCAGGCCATGTCATATGCTTTCCACAACATTAAACATATCATCGAAGCATACTTGGACGATCTCACTACTCATTCTCGAAAGAGAACTGATCACCCTAGTCATCTTTGATTGGTTTTTGAGCGATGTCATTTTTATAAAATATGGTTGAATCCCAACAAGTGCGTTTTCGCAGTTACGTCTGGTTGGTTATTAGGGTTCATTGTGTCAAATGAAGGGATTAGGGTTGATCCCTTCAAGGTAGAGGCAATAATTCAGTTGCCTCCCCCGTCCTCAATTCAGCAACTTCAAAGTCTTCAAGGGAAGGCTAATTTCTTAAGATGGTTTATAGCGAACTATGTCGAGATCACTAAAGGGTTCATGCGTTTGTTATGGAAAGGAGTTCCATTTGTGCGGGACGAATTTGCGTAGCGATCGTTCGATGCTTTGAAAAATGCATTAATCTCTGCCCCACTTTTGAGTCCACCGAATTATGGTAGGGACTTCCTTTTATATCTCGTTGCAGCAGAATCAACCATTGGTATGGTTCTCGTTCAGGAAGACGATGCTCTCATAGAGCATGTGATTTATTATTTGAGCTGAGGCTTGATAGGTCCTGAACTTCGCTACTCTTCGGTTAAGAAATTGGCCTTGGCAGTTGTCCATGTTGTCCAGCGGCTTCGCCATTATATTTTGCTACGCAAAACCTTTGTCTTAGCAACAGTCAATCCATTTCAGTTTGTCCTCAATAGGCGAGTGATTGGAGGCAAATATAATCGATGGATAGTCATTCTACAAGAATTTGATCTCGAGTTCTTGTCCACCAAGTCTAAGAAATCTATGGTTTTTGCCGAGCATATTTCTGAGCTGCCTTGTGGAGAGCATACTATTTATGAGGAAAGTTTTCCCGACGAACATTTATTCCTCATCTCTTCACTCGACCCTTGGTATGGAGATATCATTGTCTATCTCCAGACTTCGAATTATCCCTCTACTTTCTCTAAGGATGAACGTCGAAAGTTACGTCACCTGGCTAAAAATTATGATATCATTAGTGATACATTATATCGTCGAGGGGTTGATTCAATCCTTCGGCACTGTTTAACCTTAGAGGAAGTAGAGTCAGTGTTCAATGACTGCCACAGTGGAGCTTGTGGTGGTCATCTATCAGGGCTTGCTACAACTCAGCGTATCTTGCGTGTCGGCTATTTTTGGCCTTCGCTCTTCAAAAATTGTGTTGAAGCAGCCAAACGTTGTCACCTGTGTCAATTTTATACTCGGAAGGTGCGCGTACATCCAGCTCCTCTTTTTCCTGTTGTCACTGTCGGTCCTTTTACTAAGTGGAGTATTGATTTTACAACTAGTAATCCGCCTTCAGCAGCAAATCACAAGTACATTATCGTGGCCGTAGACTACTTCACGAAGTGGGCTGAGGCCATGTCTACTTATAAAAATGATAGTGAAACAACGACATTTTTCCTTTTCAATCAGATTATCTCAAGGTTCGGTATCCCGAGAGAGATTGTCACTGACCATGGCAGTCATTTCTAGAATCAACTAATGTCTTAATTGGCTTTCAAATTAGGTTTCCGGCAGGGGAATTCATCTCCTTATTATCCTCAGGCCAATGGACAAGTCGAGGTAGTGAACAAAACTCTTAAGACGATCTTGCAAAGGAAAATCGACAAAAATCGATCCAATTGGCACCTTATGTTGTATTCAGCTCTTTAGGCATACTGAACCTCCATAAAGACTGCTGCAGGTTTTACACCTTTTCAGTTAGTTTATGGGATGGAATCTATCTTTCGTGTCGAATGTGAAATCCCATCTCTTAAGTTAGCTGTTGAGCTCCTTCCAGAGACCTCTAGTCTCGAAGAGCGCCTCCTTCACTTAGAACATTTCGATGAGCAGCGTCGAGATGCTGCCACAGTAAATTAGGCTCATAAAAGGGTTAAAACTTAGTATGATAAAGATGTTCGTCCTCGAGTCTTTACTGAAGGCGACCTTGTCTTGGTCTATGACCAAGATAAAGATGCCTTGGGGGTAGGCAAGTTCAATCCTATGTGGTACGGTCCCTTCATAATTAAACGAGTTTTAGAAAAAGGGTCGTATGAGTTAATCGATTTTGAAGGAAACAAGTTGGCGGAGCCTCGAAACAGACTCTACCTCAAGAAGTACTTTGCTTAAGTAGCAGCTAGGCAATGACTTCTTTGTACATTGTGTATATTTGTACATATCTCATCGGGAGTTTTTGATATCAACACTTTTTGATCTGCTGTGGCAGGTGTTGATGGATGACTTGGTCTCTTTTGGATTTGCCGATGGTGCTAGTCGGCACATTCGGAACCTCGCTTCCACAGCTTGGGTACTCTATTATCCAACTGGTCAGTTGATGGTATCAAAGGGAGTATGCATTGGTCTCGCTTCAAATAATATGGTTGAGTATACTGCCGTTATTAATTTACTATCCGAGGCAATTTCCCATGAAATCGACTCGTTGGTAGTTTATCTTGATTCACAATTGATAATGTCACAGTTGAATAACATTTATCGGGTAAGGGATCCATGTTTATATCGTCAGC
Organism: Pinus taeda; assembly: GCA_000404065.3. Classification (NCBI taxonomy): domain Eukaryota; kingdom Viridiplantae; phylum Streptophyta; class Pinopsida; order Pinales; family Pinaceae; genus Pinus; species Pinus taeda. Next base: position 18,574 of record APFE030329728.1, read on the forward strand.
ATTTAAGGGTGAGGTTGTTGCAAATATCATTTACTTATATTAATTATTTGCATATTCCAAGATCTCATAATTGGTTAGCTGATTCTATCACTTATCAATCATTACACTGGCACATCAATCATTCATCACAATAAAGGAAGCATCAAAAAACTCTAACTGTATATTATATTATATATATATATATATATAATATATATATGTATATATATATATCATAAAAACATCTCGAGTGTACATAGGTCTGTCCAAAAAATATACAAAATTGGGACTCAAATGCCCATAATCATGTCCACTATATCTAGTTCCCTGGCTCAGGATGAGCGACTAAGAAGGCAACTACTGCATTGGCCACATGTCTAAAAGTGCAGACCCAGTCTCGTGGCATGCCAACCACATGACGTTGTATATCTTCAGGTAGATCCTCTACGGCTGCCATCGGCACTCCGTGAGTTAGTCTCACCAAGTGCCACTGAACTGTGTGAAGTAGTCGCTCTGTGTCTGCAACTGCCTCTTCGGCCCTTCGACCATGACGTCTGTGCCGTGGGAAATCATCTGGTTGTACCGACCCAATATCTGGAACATGATCATCATATTAGTCATTTGAATCCTACCAAAAACATTTTTCAAAATTCATTATTATATTTGAAAAATCACATAAAAATTATAAAATAAAAAAACACTCACCAATGTCGCCCCATGCTGCGGTCGGTGGCAATGCTAGATCTGGATCTCCTCAGAAACCCAACCCAGCATAAGGGTATTCATCTACGGAGATGATCTGTTGATCCCACCAGGAAAAGAAGTCATCATCAAATGCAGTTCGTGGGACCTCCCCACCTCTTAGATGTTTCATCAGGTCAGCCCACCTGCCCATTCGTGGATCTCATGGGGTGCTGATTGAAACCAGTACTCTAGGACGAAGTGCGGGGACCCTCTCAAAAAATAAAGAACACAGAATAGTCCCATATTCGAAGTTTTTGGTCTTCCCTGTCTTGATGGAAGTGAGCTGGCTTTTCATGCTAGCCAGAAGAGGAGTACACCAGTCAAATACGGTGGTGAGACAGTCAACTGCCACGCTCATGGTTAGCCGTGATGCCTGGTGCAGAGAAGCTGATCGGTTCACTCTAGCTATAGTGAACAGGATTATCCTCAGTGATAGACTCTCCACATGTGTGATGGAAATTTGACTTCCAACCTTTTTTGGATGTCTCGGGAAATAAATATGTACATAGTCCTCGATCGAGAGACTTCTCCGTGCCCTGCCCCTGGCATGTACTACCTCTCCCCTTTGGGAAATCCCTGTGATGAAATAAATATCTTCCACTTCTATCCTGAGTGGCATCTGGTCAATCATAAATGCATCATCCTCGATACTCCAGTAATCAATAAGCATCTCAAGCAGACGTGTGTTTGCTTTCATATTTGGCAGTGTAAAGAATTTTAGCAAACCACATCCCCGTAAGGCATCCAAAGCATTAGGATCGTCCATGACCTCATCATCCACTGCGGTATGCTCTCTTTCTCGCCAAGTGACTGGCATCCTGAAGGAAAAATGAATTTGAACCGTTATTTTTTTTTGTTTGAAATGTTCGCGGCGTATACGCGGGTCCATTTACACACAATCATGTGTAGGGCCCGCATGTACGCGAGTTTCATATTTCCAACCCGCGTATATGCCGCGGTGAAATTTTGGGCAAAAAAATTCAATGGTAAAACATAAATTAAAAATTATAAAACTAGTCACAATTGATTGCAAGTCAAGTATAATAGTTACCTGGGGATTTTGGAAGAATCTAAACAGTTGAATTTGGCGTATAAAAAGTTTGCTCCTTTTGCTCCACTTCTCTACTCTCAAACTCAAATGGTGAAAATGGTGAGTCCAAAAACTCTTTTATAGGCTTTGAAAATGCAAAAATTTTTCAAAACTCTATTTTGTTTGGTCTCATGTAACTTTTAACTTGAGAGCTTGGAATGTCGAGAATGGTTTGACTTTCAGGACATTTTGGATGTTTTTCGACAGTTTCGAGACGGTTCCATGACTACTGACCCGTCATGGCAAGTATCATTTTCTCACTGGCATATAGGTTAGGGAAGCCATTTTTCCATTGCATTATGCATACTAGCCTCCATTTGTCGATACTCTTGCCATAGGGCCAACCCCATCGTGTTATGGTTCATAAACCACCTTCACTCGCCGATTTTTTAAATCATGACATGATGGTAGAGCCATCCTTTACATGGGCATCGTAGTTAGCACCTCACTGACATTTGTTTCCCATGCTGCTCCGATTTGAGTAGGCTCGAGAGTCCTCTGTAGCCCCGCCATGACTTATGCAATGAAGACTCATTCCTCTTTGCTTCTTCGCTTCGTTCTGGCCTTATACCCTAGAGGTTCCTTTGTGTTGAGTTGTACTACTGCATTGCATTTTGACCATTTGCACCTTTTGGCCTTGAGCCGACTTCACTTGGACTCGTGTTTAAGCCAACTTTTGACCATGACGACTGCAAAATCAAACTTGCATACCTTTCACTTCTGTAACTTGACACACCTTGACCTGTGGAAGGAACTCACCTTTGAGTGTCTTTGACCAGTTTTCGCCTCCCTGCATTGAACATAGGAATGTTCCCATCCTAGGAACCAGATCATCTGCTTTACCGACACTCGTTCTTTCCACTGTACTATAGCATTCTTTTATTCTTTTTCCAGCTCAAAGAAAAAGACAAAAAAAATTATATATTTCAAAAAAAGAACGGGAATGGAACAATGTTTTTATTTATCGTTGGTAGCTAGAGTCAGTCGTGTCGCCTTTGAACAAATCACTCAAATCAAAGTCTCCTCCGTTTGCGCGGGATTTAGTTTGACTTAGGTATGTCTTAACCTTGTTATTGAGTCAATTCTCCCCTGATTGGTTATCTCTTCCAATCATATGGAGGGTTCGTTCGTGCCTCCTGCGTGACGAACTTATACAGAGTCATCATATGCTGCCACATAGTCACATTGAGTCGTGCTTTTTGTTCAAGGGAAGTTAGCCTGAGCCGGCCTCTTTGCGGTGTCTCTTGACTCATTTTTTAGTCGGCCATCCCTGGTTGTCAGTATCATGTCTATCATCACATCAGCTATATTGGTCCTTTACTCGTGCCGGTTTCAGAAGGTCTCCATTGACTTCTTCCTGGCGGGTCTTGTCCTTATCGACGACGACATCTTGCTCTGAGGATAGGCCTAGAGTTGCACCCTAGCCCTATTTTCATTATTGATAGGTCACCTTGTGCTCAGCATCGATCAGTATCATGGGTCTTTGACTGAGTGGTTTCCCTTGTGTTCCACATCAGCTTACATTATCACACATTGGGATTCGTGCAGTACCTTGGTTTCCATTTGACCCTATTGGTGGATACCTCGCCTCTGTGTCAGCTCTCATTAATGGTTGGTCCAAAGAGTTTCTGTCGTGTGCTAGCCACATCTTGTGTATGCCGGAAACGTACTTTGGTCGGGTTACTACATCTTTTTCGTCTGATTCCTTCCACATTATGGTCCTACGGGTTACACTCGCGCTAGATTGATGAAGGATGCCTTAATTCCTTCCTTCTAGCGGATCTTTCCCTATCGACTTCAACTCATTGCTCTGGGGAAAAGATCTAGAGTCCATTTGGCAGTACCTTGGAGTTTGCAGTCATTAGTGGCAGATCCTTCGCTATCAACAGTGGGAAACCATCATTGTCTCCTGATTGATAGATTCTTACAGGTGTTTGACTTCAGCTCATCTATTCACACTTGTTAGATTGTACTGGGTACCTTGACGCTCATTATCATTATTGGTGAGTAGTCTCGCGTTTGTTAACGGTATACATCAATGACCGGTAATCAAACGATTTCGCACATGGTTGACTTCAGATCATTTATTCCCATGCTGTAGAAATGTACCACAGTGGTCGGTGAAGACCTCAAGTTGTATCAGCATTCATTGGTTCACTTGACAGTTGCTCCTGTTGCTGTTAGTTGATACCACTTCATCTTATATGTTGCAGTCATCCATGGTCACATTTTATATGTTGGCACCTAAGTTTGCAGTGTAATACCATCTTATCCCATCATGTTAATCTGGTACTTTTTGGGATCAGTCTTTAATATCAGTGATCCGCTTCATCCTTCAGCATCATTGACATTCTTATATGTGACATTCAGACATGTACTTGTTCGATCGTGATCGTATGATCCATTATATATTTTCCAGTCTTTTATACTTGTATACTTAGTGGATCCGCTTGTACTTGATATGCGAACATGCTGTACTTTCTCTGAGCATGGATATGCCCGCCTTAGACAGTGTTTCTTTCTGATCTCCTTTTGTGGCTTGGCAGGCTGAACTCTGGTGAAGTCCTCGGTTTTTGACAGATTTCCTTTCCATGTACTTGCTTAATACATTTCGGCCATCATGTACCCCTTCTGACCTCATATATTAGGGGGCATCTATTATAGCTCCAAATTTCACTCTTGAGGTTTGTGATGCTGCACTCATGGCCTAAGGCAACCCCTCCTTCCAGACCTGGTCCAAAATTTAAAAAACAGTGTTTTATTCCCTATACGCAACATTTCCCTGAGCTAAACGTGTGTGTATGCGGGTCTGTGTATACCCAACCCGCATATATGTCTTAAAACACTTAAAAAAATAAAATATCCTTAATTTCGGGCAGAGATCACAAGTTTTACCTGTTGATTACCTATTAGCGCTCGTGGCCCAACTGTTCCCAACAAATTCCCAACTAAAAAACTACTTTGGGAGAAGTATAAAAAGGCTTCAACGGGAAGGCCTAAGGGAGAAGAGAAGAGAGAGAAATATTATTATGCTGAGATTTCCCTGACTAAGTTTGAAGATCCTAGTGCCTCCTGCACTTCCCCCATTTATAGGAAACCCTTGTTTCCTTGTGCGTTGATGTCTATCTACTACTTGAGATATCATGGAGTAAGTCATGGAAGGAGTTTGTTAAAGGCTTGAGACTGGACGAATCCGGAGAACGGTTCCGCTTGGAGCCTGCGAAAGGACGAATCAGGTGAAATTATTCCTTTCTATACTTTATTTGTCTATAATAGAAGAAACACTTGTCTTTGTTCCTAATATAAATCTTCTTCATGTTTATGATATCCATGTTATGATTCATATATGAATGGTTGTTTAATTGCATAACAAGGGGGTTTGGACCTTGGTAGGATCTTCTCAAATGAAAGACCTCAGGTACGCCCCTTATCGTAGAGTTTGCTTATATTAGCATTATGGCTGTGTGGAATGTGTGTTTCTCTATATAGATAACCTCCGATCTTCTAGGGTACCAACCCAAGACCCTAGGGGAACTTATCCGTTAACACTTTGTGGTATTTAAGGCCATAAAACATTCTGCCCTTATTTATTAAAGGCCAGGACTAAAGTAATCGTTCCCCATCCTGCTGTGAGAGCGTTCTTCGTGCAGAAAGAAATGGGTGCATGAGAGGGAATTGGATCACTGCAGTTCAAGAATTCAACCTCGAGATTAAGCTAGCAAAGATAGTCCGAGGGCAGGGGTTGTGCAAGCTAGCAGCAGAAGCCTTGGCGGATAGAGAAGGGGCATCCAAAGAACTAGAAGCACAGATCATGCAAAACGAACAAGTAGAACACAGGGAGGAGCCCCTATGGATTAATGAAGTGCTAATATATGAACGTGAAGCATTAGTAGCCCTTTTGGATCCTGACTCGTGTTATTATGACATACACTTCTATCTCACACGGGCATCATGTCCTGAACACATAAATGCATCACAGAGGAGAGCGCTCAGATTGAAATCTAATCAGTATCACTTGGGCAATGACACATTGTACAGAAAACATTATGATGGAATCTGGTTGAGGTGTTTGGAAAAGGATGATGCCAACCATGTATTGAAAGAAATGCATGACGACCCAACAGGTGGTCATTACAGCGGAGAGACCATTGCTCACAAAATATTAAGAGCTGGATATTATTGGCCCACAGTGTTCAGAGACTCGCATGCCTACACTCGCAAATGCAAAGTGTGTCAAACAACAGCAGAACGAGAAAGAAAGCCAGCTATTCCCCTCAAGCCCGTTATGATTTATCGCCCATTCCAGCAGTGGGGCCTAGGTATCATAGGTGAGATCACTCCAAACTCCTCACAGCAACATAAGTATATACTCACAGTGACCGACTATTTCACTAGATGGACCAAAGCCATCCCACTTCGTAAGGTAAACGAAAATGTGGTAATATCATTTATTGAGAAATTCATTATCAACAGGTATGGCATCCCTAACGCTCTCATATCTGATAATGCTTCTTACTTTTCATCATTGAAATTCACTGAATATGCTATTGATAAATCAATTCACATCATGTATGCCTCAAACTATTACCCCCAGGCAAATGGAGTTGCAGAGTTCTCAAATAAGGACCTCATATTCATAATTCGTAAATCTGTCACTGACAACTAGAGGAACTGGCACAACACTCTAACAAATACCCTTTGGGCAGATAGGGTCACCCCAAAAGTGGACTTAGGAAACTCCCCATACTTCTTCGTCTATGGACAGGAAGCCATCTTGCCTCCAAACGTCACCCTTCCCTCTTTACAGCTCTCCCAAGCCTCAAGAGGGACCCCTTCAGCCTTACTTCAAGAAATGATCAACCAATTAGTGAGGTTGGAGGAATTGAGAGATAAATCCAAAAATAAATTTAGAAATCACCAAATGATTGTGAAGAGGTGGTTTGATTACCATCTGGAAGGAGATAAAGATTACCAAATAGGAGAGCTAGTCCTGAAATGGGAAAAGTTGAATGAGCCAAAAGGTAAGCACACGAAATTCCAACACTTATGGTTGGGCCCATTCCAAGTTGTGGAAAAAATTGGTCAAGGAACCTACAGAATGAAAACCTTACAGGGAGAAACTGAAAAATTCTCTGTTAATGGCCAACATCTCAAGAAATACTTCCAGCAGCCACCACATGGTGGTTACCTCCTGAGTAGGTTAGAAATAATTTTATTTTTGTTGTTAGTTTAGTTGCATTTCTGCCTTTTTCTTTTGTTTTTCTGCCAAGTTTATTTTCCTGCCATTTTGGAATTGCAGTCCTTTTCAGCCAACTGATTTCAGCCCTACAGACTCGTTTTTTCTTTCAGATTACCTGCATTTGCCACCTTCAGCTTTCACTTCCTTTATTAACTCACTGATAAGTCTACTGATCCTAAATCCATCATTACCTAGCAAATCAAAGAAATTTTCAATCAACCCATGAGAACTTGAAAATAAACTATGGAATTCAAACCAAGCACTCATTGGCATCTGTTGAGAACTGGGTAAGATCTGTTGATAACTTGGATATCTGGTGCATGTAGGGGCATCTTTATAAAACAAAAAATGTGTAACTACAGCTAGACTGGCATGGAGGGACACTGCATTTTGAATAAATCCCACTCAAACCTAGCCTATACTTGCCTGTAAGGTTTGCACTCATTCTCCATTGGTCCCATCCACCACACTAAATTGTCCAATACCTATTATCTACAAGTAAATCTCCTTTCATGGGCTAAACTCACTGTCATATACCACGTGGAAAATCCAATTGTGCTCTAGTCCTTGTGCCTGAAACTGGAAGGACTTATTTAAAAGAAAATTGAATGTCAAGTCCTTGTGCCAATCTGGAAGGACAGGTTGTTTGGGAAGCTGGTTAGAGTAAGGAATGTTGCTAGGCTCAAAGTACCGGTTGACACAGCAAATCCAACTTTTCTTAAGCAATTTAAAAATATGGCATAATCTCCGAAAGGATTTTTGAAAGTAGAAAACAGGTAAAGGAAGGTCAATAAACCCCATAATATGACCATTGGAGAATGCCTGTCAAAACCTTACCAGTAAGAAGAAGCTATTTGTCTTTATCCCACTTGAAACAATTAATGTTGAAGTGGAACCCATGCTTGTTCATCTATACAATTTGCATTTCAAGTTTATCTTAACACCCTGATGTTTTATTGATTTGAGGTTTATTTGGAAACATAGATAACTGGTTCACCCAACAGTTTGCCATTTGTTGTGGCCACAACCACCACCCTATCAAAACTTGTCTTGGCAACAATTTTGGATGGGTCCCCTAGAAGTTAATCTTGCATCTCTCTGAATGATCTGTTTTACCCGAGGGATTTAGCTCTCTGGAGAGTCAAATCTTCCATTCACAAATGGTTAAAGTCCCCTTAATAAATCCCTCGCATATAACCTTGTTTAAGCCCTTCATTCATATGCTCATCGGGATTTATTTAACCCACAAAACCTTCCATCGCATCATTATTCCCGCCATAGCTCTTTACAAAAGAAATGCTCAAAAACATGCGTAAATCCCTTTTCCACCTATCGCAATTAACACTAAGACTTAGTGTTCACCGTTACTTTCCGAACCCGATGGCAGTATTAACCCAAATTCATATATTTCAGTTTTGGAAGCTATATCGTATATCGCAATCGGCGGGGTCCCAGGGTTCATATATATATGGCGTGCCACTATCGTTCAGACTCGACGGAATTATTAACCGTATTCTATATATATCGGGTTTGGAGCTATATCACATATCGGTATTGGCCATGCCCAACTCTTATATATATAAAGACGCGCCACTGTTATCGAACCCGATGGTATTATTAAACACGATATATATATGTTTCGAGTCCGGGACCCATCGCTTATCACTATCGGCGGGGTCCAAGGTCTATATATTTGGCGCACCGTAATCACTCGGACCCGCCAATGATTATAGAGCCAGGCATATAAATTTTCAAGTCCGACCCAACAACCAGACTCGAGTTGTCCCATGTTTTCCTGTTTTCTTTGATAATATGTTGGGGTCAGGGTTTTTCAAAGAAGGAGTCTTATGTGGCTGACCTGAAAGGATTATGAACCACGACGTATATGTATGTCGGGTCAGCCAATCAAAAGGTGCAATCGACATAACTTTAAGCCCAAACACATGGCACGATGCGATGTGATATGGTGGACCCGATAGATTATAGGCTCTGGTACATAAATTTTGAAGTCCAACTGTATGGCCCGACTGCGGGTTTTCATGTATATCCTTGTGTTCGATAAAACGTTGCGGTCACGATTTTTAATGGAAAAACCCATATCACGAACCCGATAGGGCATAGATTCCCATCTATAATGTTTCAAGTCCAGCTGTACGACCCGACCATGGGGTTTTCTATGTTTTCCTGTGTCAAGGCCCTCCACCGTTGATCTATCCTCGTGGATCCAACGGTCCACACAGATTTCGGGTGAATGAGTTGCTCGAGGAATACCCGCCCGAAAAGCCGTATCCTCTTTCCTAACAGCTACTATGTGTCGCTTGAAGAGTGGAATCAGAGGTCTTCCCCACAATACCGCTTACCATTCAGATCCCTTCCGAAATACCACTTGAGGTATGGAAAACCACTTCCACCCTATGTCATTGATCTTTTGCCTTTCGATAGGTTTACTCTTAAACACTAGTCTCTCTGCCCTTTGCTAAAGAAATATGTCGCCTTTTGATGTATAAATGCTTAATGAAGGCAAGATCTATGTTTTTTAAGCATTTTTGTCATATTTGCATAATCATAGCTAATATGAATTGTCTCTACAGGCAAATTCGAACAAACCCGATAACGGATAAAGGTGAGTTATATCAAGATGACACCTCTGCACCACCAGTGTCGATACTGCAAAACACACTCTTCGAAAGGGAAGATGGACCACCATAGCGCATAATGGAGGCACTCCTTTAGTTCAATGGAAGCACTCATGATAGCGCTGATCCATCAAAATGTCATCACTGCTAGATACATCACAAAGCATGCCAGATGTGGGATGGTGAGTGCAACATCTTTGGTTTCCTTCAGGAAATGATAGAGAATGATAACCACTCCACACAGGTGAAAAGAAATGATACGCAATCCTTCTCTATTCCAAAGACATCCATTCATTCCCCCAGGAAGTAGAATGCTCCACCAAAGGTGACCTCGACGTGTCAGCAGTTTCACCGACCGTTCTCATCTGTATATGTTGATCTGTGTAATGAAAGCAGGGGAAATGAAAGGTCATGGAAGACAGAGGGTCATTCAGGGTTACATAAGTATTACCTCCGGATAGGAGAGAAGGGATTTTTGTTTGGAACAAAAACAACTTTGATTTATTATGAATAAAGAGGATTATTTGGTTCAAGAAGGAGCCTGTTGTTTCAGATTCATTTTCCTTTTCTTTGAAAGGTTTGGAACTAGTGTGTTGTTTTTTGTATAAAAAAAAATATGATTTGTTTCATGCATATTGATAACTAGCATTTCATGGTTGTTCTTGGTTATGTGAATGTAATTCAATAGCATTGATAATTCGTAAAAGGTTGTTGATTCCAGACTTTGTTAAACATCAATTGCAAGTGTTATTTGTATGGAAAGGAATGTATATTCTTGTATAAGTAATTGCATTGTGATTAGGATTTAATATAGCCTTGTTCTTATGTGGACCAGTAATTGATTCATTTGGACTTGGGATTTATATATGATGTTTAACCTCCTTCTGTTTTTCTCTTGCGCAATAGATTAGGATAGTTAGGACTAGATTAGAGTAGCATAAGTAGTTTAGATAAGATTTGATGCATAGAGGTTAGCTGTTTTATTTTGTTGATTTAATTGAAACCTTCTTCTCAGAAGCAATATTTCAACACATTTAATAGTTTACAGGGTCCCTTAAAACCTGTTGGAACTAGCCATTCCAAATGAAAGCAGGCCTAATTGGGGTCTGTGATCGGGTTAGTTCCCTTTGTTGGCATAGCGAAAATTCACCATGTCAACAATTTGCAAAAGGAACGCCTTACCGGAGCCTATCTAAAACTCAGACCACTTCGATATGGTCCTTACACCATTACCAAGGTTGTGGGAGACAATGCATTTGAGCTCAGCATTCCCCCATTCCTTGGCCTACACCCAATGTTCAATGTGGACAGCCTTCGGCCATACTTTCCACCATTACTAAACACATATGACATTGCAGAACATCACACACCCACAGAGTTAAATCCAGATTGCATGGAACAAGTTGCAACTGATATGATCATGGACACACAGATCAAGCACACTCACCAGCAGAATATCCAACTGTATCTAGTTATCAAAGCAGGCCAACTCCTTCGCCAGGGCAAGTGGCTCACGAGGGACCAAGTTTAGCAGAAGTTTCCTCATCTCATAGAGGAACTCAACGCAATGGGGACCATTGCTTCCTAAGGGGGGAGGAATGATCCAGGTGGATATTGGTTGCCACCCACCAAATCCACGTGGACCCCCGCCATTGTTTCTTTCAGCTTTTCAATTTCCTTAATTATAGCACAGTCTACTATTTTTAGCAGTTTTTCGAGTCCTGAAATTCCGGAGCCGTTTTGAGGCCCTGGACGACGTGTTTTGGGAAATTTGGGAGCAACATGGGTCAATGCATTGATGTTGCTCTTCCCAAAGTTGTAGTTCTTGGATAGATCTTTCTAACAAGATATTGTGCATGTCAAACGAAGATCGTATGCCAAAGTTACAACCCCGAGAAGTTGATGTACCAATTTACCCAAACGGGGCCCACAATTTGGCGTTTCATCTTCTAGGGTTAGGTTTTTGGATGTTTAGGGTTTTCCATTGTTTCTAAAAAATAAGTAGGCCTTCGAGCCTCATTGTAACATAGTTCAGAGGCATGTAGCTTCCACATCTCTTCTCAGAGATAAGCTACCATTGCCCTAGTTGGTTTATTTCCATTTCTGTTTGTAAGCATCTTTCAATATTTTACATTAATGAAATGAAGTATTATTTCCGCTGCATCTTTGTGTTTATGGTTATCTTTGTAATTTGTTGCGTTCCTGTTTAAATCCATATCAGAAGTAAATCAAGAAAAGTAAAAATACATCACAAGCAGTTATCAAGAAGAGAAATTTCCTACACTTGTTTCCCCTAGATTTCTCAACATGGTATCAATGCTAAGGTAAAAAATCAAGGAAGGGAATCTTAAAGAAGGACACTCAAGGGCTGGAGGACTAAAATATCATCAAGAGAATCATTCATCAAGAAGGACCACTCATCACAAAAGGACAAGGATTGCATCATCATCTTGAAAGAAGCCACTAAAGGAGACCTTAAAAACCCTAGAAAGATTCTACACTTGAAGCATTCTTTGGAACCTCGCACAAACATCACCTTGAAGAAGGACACCTTAAAAGACCCTACCTCTACACAAATCAAGAAAAACTACATATTGGAAGCATATTGAAGAGAAAAGAACAAGGAGAAGGAATTGTCATCATCATCATCAAGGAATCAAGGTGATCTCCCTCTATTTGAAGGATCACTTTTGAAGGAATACATCTTCATCAAGAAGACATATTCTATCAATATCATCATAAAAATCAATAAGGCAGTAGATTGAAGATATTGTCACAAAGGAGTATCTTCACAAGTACATATATTTATGTCCACATCTGAATCTATCAAAATGTCTTTTTGTAAGAAAAGCAACAAGTTGGTTGGGGAATTAAGCTTTCTTGCATGGAAGAATAGGACAAATTTGATCCTCATAGAAAATGAAGTCATGGAACATGTTAAGGGCTCAATCACTAAACCTCAAAAGGAAGAAGCTCAAGCTTTTGCAAAATACATGAAAGGGGAAGTAAGGGCTCAAAGGATTCTCATAGAATCCATAAAAAAATCCCCTCATTCCCTATGTATCAAAGTTGGAAGCATCAAAAGAAATATATGACAAACTTGTAGAATTGTTCTCCGTAAGCACTGCAAGAGAAGTGATCTCATTAAGACAAGAAGTTTACAACATGAAGATATCAAAAGAGGAAGAAATAACCTCATACTTTATGAGGGTTTCAGAAATTAGAGACCAACTACAAGAGTTGGGAGATATAATGTCTGGTAAGGAAATGACCACCATAGTGCTCAATGCACTACTGGAGGAATGAGGAACCTTTACATCAAGTATCTATGGAAAGAAAGAAGCAACCCCATTCAATGAACTTTGGCCACTATGAAAAATTGAAGAAACAAGTTTGAAGGAAAAAAGTGATGCAGGATCAAACGAGCAAACACAAGCATTTGCTACTATAGCTAAAAGAAAAGGGAAGTTTGGTCCTCAAAGAAAAAAGAAGAATATGACCAAGGTTGAATGTTATGGATGTCAATAATATGGGCACTACAAGAGAAATTGTCCCAAACTCAATAAGGACAATAACAAAAGAGGAAGGGTGTTAATTTTTCTTAGGGCTAGATTGTTCTTTGCTTTGATAGTTTCATTTCATTATTTTCATATTTAAATTCACCCCATAACATCATAACATTATTCAGATTATTCATAAACATATGCAATTATATAGAAATAACAACATAATCGTCAATGCAGTGGAATAGAAAGGAACAATAGAAGAAAATGATTCACACATAAAGACACCAAGATTAGTCAGAGACCAAGGAAAAATCCACTATGGGAAAAACCCTTTTAAATTCTTCTTCTTATTAGATTTTCATTGAATGATTTAACAAAAGAGACTACAATGATCCATATCTTCAACCATAAACCTAATCAGCAAAATCAACTAAAAAACATCCATGAGATGAACCTAATCATGCCAATGATCAAAACCCTAATTCACGAGCCTGTAATCAATTATCACTGTCTGCAGTCAACTACTGAAATTTGTGGTCAACTGGCGAAAAATTCGGTCAACTAAAAAATCAAACTTTAGATTCTAGTCACATGGAGATAATGTCATGCATGCAACTGAAACTCTCCAGTTGCATGCATAAGCCTGCATGCCAGAAACTGTAGTAAAAAATTCCTTTGTCAAGCCTACGACTAAGACCCAAAATCCTATAAACACGCACGAGCTTCGGACCCTGTAATCTTGGACCTTTGCCAATCAATTTTCGTGAACTTGCCTCAGATTTGTGCGAGCCAAAAAAAAGAAGAGAATAGAAGAATGATCCATAATGATGTCCAAATGAAGTTGACTTGACTTGTATTTATAGCCTTCCAAGGGTGTCCAATTTGATTTGAGGTTGCCCTGATCAAATATGCACATGTGGTATTTTAATTCAAAAAAACATTTTCCCTTATCAAAATTGAACGCTTAAATAGTCAAAATTGGTCCTCTCTGTTAGTGCTTGAGATTTCACCTCAGGCTGAGAAAGGCAAACCTTCAAGGCAACATCAAACCATTTCACCTCGTAGCTAGCCCTACGGGGTATGAGAAGGCTCTTTCCGGTCAATCTCGTTAAATTTTCAATGGGAAGAGATGACCAATCAAGGTAACACAGATATTAGGCTAGTAAACTGATTTGAAAGTTGATTTGGGGGTTTTTTGGTGGCAAGTTGAGGATTTGCAATTTAGGGTGTGGGGATTGAGCTCAGTTTTTGCAGGTGGGTCTTTGGGGCAAGGTAGGAGTTTGTGCTGATGGTTTTAGCTGAGATGGATGATCAAGGAGGAAAGAGGAGAAGCTAAAGAGGGCAAACAATGACTTTGAATCCTCTTTAGACAGTGGAAAACATAAACATTAAACAAATTTGAAAGCTGAGCATGACATGCATGAATTCAAACTTTATCACTTCATTTGTTTAATAAGCTGCAGTAAAGAAAGATATGGAACACATAAACACACTTACAATTACAATAAGAGAACACACCATCAACACAAGAGTCCACAAGAATCCCAATGATGTCTGCAAAAACCTGGTCTTCCTTTTCCTCAAATTGCAGAGATACAAGTAAAATATACAATAGGAGCTTCTCCTTCAAGAGTCCAACCATGAAAATGAGTAAGAGAAGGCATAATATAGAAGATCTAACTCCTTTCCCCACCTCTAGGGGTCGAGCTTAGCTTCCTAGGAGCTGTTTCAACTAATTCTAAACTAATCACTAGATAATAGGCAGTCAAAACAACTTGCCTCTAAAACTTAGGAAACCTATCCATGCATTAAATATTTACCATTTACATCAAGGAAACTTCTAGAAGTGTTCAAGGAGAGTAAAAGTATCTAAGTGCCATGAAAATTACACAAAAATCCATCATTTACATGCCTCAAAAGTCAACCAAAGTAAAAACAGTGTTTTGCTCGCCGAACTGGTCAAAACAGTGAAATTTCCCTGAGTGGTCGCGCCCCTCACTTTGACTGGTTGCGCGCATTGACAGCTCTGTTTGAGGGCTTCCCGGTGTCCAAATCAGGTGCAAGACAGCTCATTGGAAAGGTCTGTGAGTCTACTTTCCAACCCCACTGGAATTTCTGAATTTGGAGTTGATTTGACTCCTCAAAAGTCATTTCTCCCAAGGCAGCTTTCTGCAACTCAAAAAAGGGGCAGAAAGTCAAAATTTGCATGTATTTTGAGCTTTTGGGAGCCCAAATCTTCATAAAATCTGAAACCCATCCATATGCAAGTGTATTTTTGCATGACAATTCCAAAAATGTAGAGTTTTTTCTGAGCTTTCCCCATGTCTGGTCGCGCGCGGGGTGAGACCACTCAAATGGCCAAAACCTGTAAAATTCTCAAAAATTCACAAATGCCAACATTCTCCAAATTTCTTGGGTTTGTGCTGGGAGTCCCCAATCAAGTACCATGCTCAGTTAAAGAGGCTTTGGCCAAAATTTGGAGTGGATTGGGCGTTTTCTTTCGTTTTTGTGTTTTGGCCAACCGTGCTTGGAGCACCTTCGTTCTCACCGGTATTTTTGACATTTCTTTAAAAATATGACACCTGTGAAAAAATTGAAAGAGGTTTTTCTTCTTTGGCATGTTATGGACAAAAACCTCTCTCAGTTTCCCAAAATTCATCTTTGACTGATCTGAAACATCATTTGAGTGAAATTTTCCCCGATGTGTGAAACAAGGAATTTTGTCGAAATGAAGCGAAATGAAGGGGATAGGGGGCTTCTAAATTCTTGGGGAAATTTTTGGGAGTGGGAGGGATGTTAGGAAGCAGGGGAAAGTGGAAACTCAGAGATTGAGTGAGGGGAAGGGATCCAAAAGGGAAAAACACAGGCCCAACCTAGAAA
>APFE030329730.1:0-10501 GCA_000404065.3 Pinus taeda
CTTCATCCAATCCTTCCATTCCACGTGCACTCCACCTATTTTCATAGTCATTCCCATTAACCATTCCCGCTATCCATTGTTGAATAAATAGTTTATCTATGAATGCTTTCCCCTTGCACTGTAAATGCTTATTCATTGCTACAATCCTTTCCCGTTAAGTTATTAATTTGTCCATTAGCGCATTATTAACGGCTTCTGTTGTAACGATAGCTTAATTTTCCCTATAAATACTCATTGTCCCCATTACAGTTGCTTTTCTTACTATTCCATTGCTTCTAGATTATTCAATTTCCTGCAAATTCGTTATTGAGCCAATTCTATAACCTGAATCATTTCTCAGCTATATCTGCACTTTTCTATCAGATTACCATTTCTGCTTAATATTATGGATGCTAAGAAGAAGGAAAAATCTTCAGTTGGTTCTTCCTTAGCATAGGAAAACCTACAAACTCCTGATCCTCTTGTCCTGGACCATATCCCATTAGCCAATCAATACTTCAAAATCACAGATACTGAGTGTGAATTTGACATGCTCGAATTGCGTAATTTTCTCAAGCAAACATACCTTGATTCAGATGATTAAATAAACCTCTGGGAATAAAACCTTCCTCTGTAAATGTTTCCCCAAGCTCATTCTTTCCTTGATTTGGTTATTTGGTCTCAATCAAAGTATAATCCCTTGCCAAGAATAGTAGTGGCTCAGAATGGTGACATTTTGATAACCATCACTGCTGAAGCCATAAAAAAAATTCTTTTCATACCTGAGAGTGGATCCCTCATATTTTTCTCCCTTGTAGCTCTGATTAACCTATATCGTAAACTTACATTCCTTTAGAGAGATCAAATCTTTCAGATTTTTCTCCCTGAAGATGCTGAGCTTCTCAAGAAAAATCCTCCTTACTCAGTGTCCATGTTTCCAGAGAGACTCAAGCAAATTATTTCGCTCATTTCTTTCCTTTTAGGCTACCCATCAGACCAATGGGTAAACGAGGCTATCTTAGGTTATTTTTCTATCTTTTCAAAAGTAAACAAGCCTACCTTCATGTATAACTACAGTAAATTTTTGTTTGATGCTATGCATGAGCATCTTATGAATATCACAACTGAAGGAGTATTCAAATACTCTTCTGTCTTATTTCACATGTTTACTTTTCAGCAGGGAGAAATTTCCCATTGTTTTTCACAAGAAGGATGAGCAGCAAGAAGATCAATCAATTATTCATTGGATCTCGTTGATAAGAAAGAACTCAACTGAGTTCAAATTTCCAGATTTCATAGACTATTTCATTCACATGATAGCACAACTTTTCAGCAGTCAAAGTGAACCAAGAGTCAGTGCTGAAATCAAGAGGATATTGCACCTTAGTAATCAAGTCAAAACATGAGATTGGAATCTATACTAGAAATACACAAAGATCAAAGTATATGGGTGTGAGTTGGCTCCATATAAGTTGCCAAAGTATGTTCTAATGATAATTTTCTCTTTGGAATATGTTAGGAAAATGATGAATATGGATGAGCTACAATTCATCTCAAGAAAGAGAAATTCACAGTTTAAGATTAAAGCATAGGTTGGGTCATTCATTTGCAACACCAGATCAGCTGGCTCAGAGGTAGATGCCATACTCAAACAGATGGGTTTTCAACCTAGCTTCACTTGGTCCTATGATCCATTTAGCATTGTTTCAGATTTTAGGGTGGAGCTTAAGGATACTCCTTACAATCACACACCTCTAGGCTTGAGATTGAGAAATTTAGAAATCAGGAAATGTGGGAAGAGAATACTCTTCAAGAAGTAGAGGAAAAAGTCTTGCCTCCTTCCACTCATCAAACTCCAGTTTCTCAAACTACGCTTGACAAAAGGCCTAGGGAAGGATCATCATCATCATCAATTGGAGAAAACGAATTCACCCACTACCATAAGAAACCAAGGATTGAATCAAAGGGTACTACTACTACTACAACTCAAGGTCAAAAGGAGCCTATTGTCATCAATCTAGATGATTCACAGGTATCTATAGGAAATGAGGAGCCTATAATCACTACTCCTTCTTCCTGTTCTACTTCACAAAATTTGCTAGAAATTACTCAGTCTGCTAGACCAAGTGAAATAGAGGAGTCACATGTTTTCACTAACTTTCTTGAGATCAAGCAGAAGAACAAAGCTTTAAAAGATAATGTCTATGCACAGTTATGGAAGCAGACTTCCACTTCATAGCATAGGTGACTGACAACATTTGAAAATGATAAGGGAAGAATGTAGATGGCCTTTCTGCAGGCTCAGGTACCTTTTCACAAAGGTTCTTATGATTATAAGAAAAATATTTTCTCATTTGATGCTAATCAGATTCATACAATTGACCAAATGGACATGAATAGGCAGTTTGGTGAGATGATGTTCTCAACCATGACCAACACTACTATGACATTGTCTAAGCTTAAAATTTCTTTGTCCAATGTGTAGTCTCAATTGAAAATTGAGAAAATATCATCTCTGGCTAAGGATAATATGGTTAAGTCATTGGAGGACTTGGTCATTGAAATAGGATATGACCCTACTAGTGTAAAAGCAACAAAAGATATAATAAGAAGGAAGAACACATATATTGCAGCATTGAGAAAACAGTTGAAAATCCCTTCTATAGAGGAGCCACAGACTAAGGAAATAAGAGAGATTGAACAACATAAGAAATGCTCATACTGATAATTTAGAAAAATGTACAGGTTAAAACCATGGAGAAACAAATCGAGAAGTTGCTTAAAGAAAAAGAGAAATTTACTCAATTATCTATAGCCCCCATCATAACTATTCCTATCACATATTCATCAGCCACAGGGAAATCTACATCGACAATAAAGGATTTGAAAAAAAATTCATAGGAACTCATTCATCAAAAGCAAGAGAATGAAAGGCTCCATAAGAAATTTCAGACTTTGGAAGCACAAAAAATAAACATGATAGTTTGTATATTGAGGAAATGCAGAAAATGCACAGGTTGAACAGAAGGATCGAAGAGTTGCAAAGTCAGTCACTGATGGCACAGACCTTGGCCCAAGCCAAGGAAAGAATTTGGGTAGACATTAGTCAAGCCATAACTGAAATATGGCCATCCATTCAAATCGTTTTCGAGCAAGAGGAACTCATCAACAAATGTCAAGTAGCCATTGATGAAGTGAAACAATTGCTTAAAGATAAACCAAGTGAGGCTATTGATATGATCAAATTTCTTAATTCAAAGAGTAGGACAAAGTTAGAGCAAATACAATTTTTAGATAGAATATAAACCATTTTGGAGATCAAGAAGGTTCTCCAAAAGAAGAAATTCATGACACAACTAGAAATTAAATGTCAAGTGTTAAGGACCTCCGTTCAAAGGTTTCACTTCAAGTTTAATTTACTTAATCAGAGAGGGTTTCTAGTATTATTAGCTCCAAATGATAGGCTTATCAGATTGGAGGATTAATGCCCGAAAATTTACAACATAGTAACTGATAGATCAAGTTATGCTGGCATAAAAGGGCACATTATAGGGAAGCAAGCATTGGAAGTTTTAGATTTTGATTTGACCATTAAGCATGAAATAAAACATTTTTTATAAATAAGCCCACTTTTGAGAAATACACAGAAGTAGATGAAGTTTATAGCAAGTTGATAAATCTCACCATACCAATTGAACAAATATGGGATCACTTTTGCGAAGTAATTGCGTAATTTTAATCTTCAACCGATAGACAACTAGGCAATAATTTTTGGGGCCGAGTCATCAACAGATTCCTAAAGAATAGTGCCACCACTTAGCAATTTTAAATTTCCTATTATTTTGTACTATTTTTGTAAAATTTTGTAAGAAATATCTCTAACAGATATTTAGTTTTGTATAAATAGCTCCTCATTCGAGTTATTATGGGTTGAACCCTTGTATGAAATTTGGAGCAGAATTGTAATTGAAGTTGGAGATTTGTTGCAATTAATAAAAGGATTCTGAATTTGCCTTCTATAACTTGTCCTTCTTGTGAATTTTTCTTTGTGATATTTCATAATGTTTTCTTCATATATTTAATTCTTTATGAAAATACCTAGGTAAGATCAAATTGAGTTTTAGTCAGTCTTAAATCCCCCACGGAGTTATAAATATTAATCAGGGGCTAGTTTATGAAGCTATATGTTATTGTATACTCCCCTTTATCTATTAATTGCCACACCCTTTGCATTTGTTTAAATATATTTTGTTGTGTAAGTAAACATCAGTTACTTATATTCATTCTTATGGCCAATTAAATATTTTGTCTAAATACTTAACAAGTTATGCTTCCCCTGGATGCGGGTGACATAGGGACACCGTGGGCTAAGCCACATGGCCCCCATGTGACGCCCCATGCAGAATAAATGCAATATGATCAAAGCCGCCTTTGGTTCATTTTAGATGAGGCGAGCTCAGGGCATTAATGCGCGCAGGTTGACAGGATGGGGGTTCGAAGGTGGCACTCGGTTCAATGGGGATATGATAAATATCTGGCCGAAGGAGGCATTAGGCCAAAGTTTCCAGATCTTTCAGTTACCTGGTGGCAAAATCTGCAGGGGAGAGGTTGCTGCGGGAAGAGGTGCGAGCCATTGCAGGCTGCCCTCTGGTCCCTTCGTCATTTCGACTCGGAGGCGAGCCATAAGACCTCAGAAGGCTCCTCGGAAGGCAAGAAGGCAGACTCAGAGGCTCGGGCGGCGAACTCTGAGCTCTGCACCTTGGAAGCAGGAAGGACCAATTTGTTGGACGAGGCATCGAAGGTGGTGGTGGTGCTTGGGCAGAGCAAGCGCCGAATTCTGGCTGCAGAGAAGCCACGCGACCAACTCCAACCTAGCACAGAAGAAAGGAATTTGTCCATGGCTCGGCTGCGACATAGGCAGCCATGCAGAAAGGGCTCGGGACGAGGATCAAATTGAGGTCGTGGTCGTGGTGGAGCAGAGCGGGAGCACCACCACTGCTGCTGCTGCTACTGCTACCGTCGGGCAGGGATTACGCCTCTCCACGCAGGGCAAATTACGGAGGTTGGAGGAGCTAGCGAGGAGGGGCCAGCCCTCCCTGCGTTCGGCACTGTGGTATTTACCCTCGGCAATTCACGGGATCCCCACGGCATCTGTGCTCACGTCTTAGTTCTCTTTACTCGGGTCCCGAGGGGTGCCGAAGAGGAAGCGCCACCAGGAGGGGAGGATACACACCCGGCAAGCATGGAACAAGCTAATCCCTTGCCGCCTCCTCCAAGTGGGGAAGGGACCTCTGGGAAAGCTACTATGGCAGACCCCTCCACCTCCAGGACGACGACTGCTTCAGACGAGGAGCGTGCCAAATGGGCGGCCATGTGGGAAGGAGTCCCTGAAGGTCAAGGCTGGTGCACAATTGAAGAGGAGAAGCCTCCTGTGGACGAGTAGCCTCTCTGCGCAGGCTCCAGATGCGGTCACCCTCACATTGCTCCAGTCCAGAATTCAGTCGATCACGGGTCACCTGGTTTGGGTTAGAATTCAGTCTGTCTTCATGCTGCTTTTTACAATTCTCAGTTCATTTTGGTCATGCTCAGTGTCAGTTGGTAGGGTAAACTCAGTCCCAGTTGGTTGTGGAAGGACGCCCCTGCGTGGGCTGGTTTTTTTGGAAGCAAAATGGATAGTCTGAGTCTTGTTTTGGTCTTTTTTTGATCGGTTTTGAGCCTCATTCAGTCTTCCAGAGGCTTCAGGAATTTTGGTGGTTGCTACCCCTGCGAGGGAGCCTTCGGTTCAGTCGGTTTCACCCATGGCGCCGAGCGTGGCCATGGAAGCCGGTGTCATAAACATGCTAAAAATGTCTGTAAACTTTTTTCTGTACATATAATACAATAGTTAGACAGTTTACCGAGAAAAAAAAAAACAAGTTATGCTTCAACAAATTCTACTAATCATCCAATTTAAATCAAATTGCTATTTTGGACTAACAAACAACCCTTTTAATTAATTATGCAAGCAAATATGTTCAAGTACTTGTTTTCAAATCATTCATAACTAAGGTCATCCAAAAACTTACAAAAAAAAACCAAAAAATTTTAGATGCTCTGGCATGGCTAATTGACCTAGAGTCATCTTAGAGGAAAACGTATTTCATGATCCTTCTTTAGCATATCAGTAATATCCTTGACTATCTCAACATAGTTTGGTATAAATTTTCTTTAAAAACTAATCTTTCCTAGAAAAGTCCTTTTTATTTTTGGGTAAGCTAATTACCTCAATGGTCGAGACTCATTTTGGATCAATCAGTACTCCATGTTTTGAAATAATGTGTCAAAGTAGCTTTCCTTCCTTGATAGAAAATAGAGATTTCTTTGGATTGAGTGAAATTCCATATTTCCTGCATCTATCAAAAGCCTTTCTCAATTCTTTTAAATGTTTCTCATCAAAAGTTGAAAATACAATGAGATCATCCAGATAAATAACAACAAACTCGATAATTTTACCAACAAAAGATAGGTCAATTGCTCTTTGAAAGGTAGCTCTTGCATTGGTTAGGCCAAATGGCATTCTAGCATACATAAATGTACCCCAAGGAGTTGTGAATGTTATTTTTTCCTATCTTCTAGACTTACCAAGATATGATTCTTTCCATAAAAGACATCTAACATTGAAAATCTATTGGAGCTTGAAACTTTTTGGAGCAATTAATCCATCTTGGGCAATGTATAATTGTCCTTTAAAGATATTTCTTTTAGGTTTATGAAGTCTACAGACAATCTTATTTCACCATTTTTCTTCCTGGCAGGAACTAGGTCTGCTATCCAATAAGAGTATCTTAGAGGAACAATAATTTTGGCATCCAACAATTTCTTAAGTTCCTTTTCAATAGTTGGAAGCAAAACTATATTTATTCTTCTCAATTTCTATTTGAAAGGTTCAACTTCTGGTTTGAGAGGAATTTTATGTTCAATAAGAGTTGTGTCTTAGGTTTTAATCTCTTCATATGACCAAGAAAAAGCATCTTTATAATGTTTGAGAATAATAACATATTTGTATTTTGTTTCCTTAGGTAATGATACTGAAATTTTTACATTTTTGACTTCTTCATTGGTTCCAATATTACAATCTTCAACATCCTCTTGCTATGAAATTGATAACGAAGTTTTTGAAACATCATTATTATCAAAACAATTTTTAAGAGGAATAAATCCTTTTGGGATGTAATTCTTAAGCAACTGAATGATATTGTGATCATATATATTATGGTTTAATTATGAAGTTTCATTTTCATTATTTGGCTCATGGTCAATGAATCGTTCTTCTTCAATTTGTAGAGATGAAAATTCACCAATCTCTTATAAGAAAATCTTTAATTGCTCATCATCTTCAAAAACTCACCAATGTTTAAGATTTTTAGGGATTGAAGGTCTATATTTGAATTGAAATTGATATTGCAATTGCATTGGATCAAGAATTTTGAAAGAGCTAGTAGAAACTACTAAAGGGTCTGCATAAGTTTTTTCATCTCTAGGGATTGTTGTAATGTTAAAATATTGAAAGTAATTATCCACAAAATCCCATAACTCATTTCTATAAGATCTAATCCTAGGATGTTTTTCTTGGCATATATTTCTTACTTGTTTTAAAATTAATTCTGAGTCACTTAATACGCTTAAGTTTTGGACTTTCAGACTTTTAGCTTACTCTAGTCCTAAAAGTAAGGATTCATATTCTGCTACATTGTTTGTGGCAACAAAGTCTAACTTAAAAGATTGAGTTATATTTTCTTTATCTGAAGAGATAAGTACAATTCTAGCTCCAACTCCATCTCTGGAAAAGGCTCCATCGAAGTATAACTTCCAAAATTCAATTTTTCTACATTTGGGTTTATTCATAGTCAGTTCAATGCTAAGTTGGGAATTTTGGAAATTATTAGTTGATAAAGTGAAAAATCCTAAATCTTGATCAACAACATAAATAACATGATTTATTGCTTGATAATATTCACAAATAGTATTAATAAATCTCACCTCTCTATATAATCTAAGATGTTCTCCCCCATAAACATGAAATGTAGAAAAAAGACATATCCATTTGCAAACTTCCCCTAACTTGGAACAACAAGATCTGGATAATAACATCCCAAATTTTGGGGGAATATTTTTAACAACAATATTTAAAACTACACTCTTAACGGGGATTTGAGGAAGAGTTACAACTAAATCCTCAATTAATCCAAGACAAGGTGCCTTGTTTGAATCAAAGGTATATAAATCACCTGCATCAAGGTTATTAATTAATAATATTATATTACCAATGATACTAATAATTAATATCATTATTATTAAGAATTAACTAATTATTATAATTAAATAATTAACAAATTTAAATAATAAGGGAAGAATAAGGAGAAGAAAATAACCATAATTATTTAAAATAAATATAATAATAAAAAACAAATTTAAATAATTTAATAAATTTAATATTTATATTTCTTATTTCTTATGATTAACCATTTTTAATAAAATTAATAATTTTTATGGATGTAATAATAATAAAATATTATTAATTATAATAGTTATTTTAAAATTTTATTATTATATGTTTATCAATATGAATACCAATATAATGATTAATATTAGACCTATACCATTAACGTCTATTGGTGTTTTTCAACCACATTTAATAATGTGGTTGTGCATTTGATTGATATATGTCTATCGACGTATATCAACTCCATTTATTAATGTGCTTGTGTTGGATTTTTTTTTTGTCAAGTTGTCTGTGATCCTTTAGGCTTGACCCGAGGTTTGAGGAATCGTGACCCAGGTGCATATAAGTCATCAAAGTCACCCAAGAACTGCACCCGACCTTAGCCACACCAATCCTAAGTTGACGGATTTTTTAGAATGTCTCCTCCCCCTAGCACAGGGAACAACTACCCCACAAGAAGTTTGATCCTATATCACCTTGCTAACAAGACCCATCCTCATCTGGTTGTGCTAGTGGGACTTGACATGTTGTGCTATTTGAAGACATTTTCGGAAGAAATCACATTGGTAGAATTAGGCCGACGTGTTCCGAACCAACCAGTATGGTTCATCATCAGGACAAGATGAACAATTAGATCATAGATCCAAGTTAAATAGGGAGGCAGGACCATGTAATAGCTATAGGGGAAACAACTAAAAAACGACTATTTTTTAACAGCTAGCTATAGGGGAAACAACTAAAAAAGGCTATTTTTGACAGGATAGGAAAATGGGACAAATTATTATTATTTGTTCATGATGATGATGATGGTGGTGGTTAACGTCCACCGAGACCAAACTTTGGTCTATCGGACCTAAAGAAACAAATTATTTAGTTTGATTTAAGATTTTATTCCTATGCTCAAAAAGCTTGGAGAGAAGCCTCCAAAGCTCACTATAATTTTGACAATGTAAAAGACTAGGAAGGTTAGTATTGCAACAAAGATTTTGAAATTGAGATCTAATGTGGCTGTATGTGGGGCACTCTAAGAGGAAGTGATTTTCATCCTCGATGTTCGTATTCTCACAGAGATGGCCAAACCTTTCCATCCATGGTGTTTTAGGAACTGCCCAACGACGTGTTTCACTATGGAGCTCATGAGAGTTCGTTCTAATCTTGGCTATGTTAATTTTCTTCTTTGAGCTAGATAAAACAAAGAGATACTTTTGATCTTCTAGGGTGGGGTTGATGACCTCCTTATAATTTCTTAATTTTCTTTTAGCTGCTAAATCTTTCTCACGCCACATTTTTTCTTTAAACTTAGAAGTAACAATATTTTTAATGTAAACTTGCAATCATGATGTTTTTTTAGGTTTTTTGTGAGGGTCTAGGTTTTGCATCTAATCATCTGCACTTGAGATCGCTGTCTCGGCCCTGTGGATGCTTCAGAGGGTTTCCTATGTGGCTTTGACTCTGCGTGGTGCCCCCTTCCTGAATGACGCTCCCATCCTGAGTAGAGCCCCCATATTACGCGGCGATTTGGATCTCTGATCTAGTTCTTCGAAGGTTCCTTCACTGGGTTAGCTTGAAAGATTATGACCATTGAGAACTGGGTGCGCTCGCTTTGATCGAGCTAAGGCATCGTTTCAATGGAGCCACTGCCACCTCCCCTCTCTAATGTTGAGGCTTTTATAAAACTATTGGATTCGCTCCCAAAGAAGAAAGTGACTGAGGCTGCGAAGTTTGTTAAGCACCTGGATGACATCCTTGAGATTGAGCTCCCTCCTAAGGGGCCAATTCAAGTCGCCCTATCATTGGTAGAGCGTGCTTTGGTTGGATAGTTCAATGAACTCTGGCCCTCCACCAAAACCCCAGAGAGCTGGGTAGCAAGGAATTGGGCACCGCTGATCAAAATCAGAGTCACTTCCTATTTTATAGAGAAGGGATTCTTCCTATTTGAATTCTCTAAAAAGGATGATAAGGATTTGATATTCCGCAACGGCCCCTATTTCATGGGCCCTCAAGGGCTGTATCTCAATAAGTGGATGCCCGATTTTGACC
>APFE030329742.1:4343-17000 GCA_000404065.3 Pinus taeda
ATTGATGACCATTATAGGGCACCTGTAGTGCTCTGTTTCAACTAATTGATCACCATTATACCATAAGAGAACATAACGGTGTTTTGAAATTGTAAACATTCAGATTTTGTTGTTATTTGTGTTTATATGTTAGAATAAAATTTAATTTCCTAGCTATGGGTGAGGACTAACTCCGATTGGGTGTGAGAAGAGAAGAATATTAATAAGAAATTTCTCAGAATTTAAAATGTGTGAAAAAAGTATACGTAAACATAAACAAGACTTTGAAACAAGTGCTCATAATTTCAAATGTGCTAGAAAAACTATCCATAAACGCTGTCCATAGTTGCAAAAAGAATTATCCATAAACATTATCCATCACAAAAAGGAATTAGGAGGAGAAGATGCCCTCCTAGGGTAGAGAATCGTGCTTCATCTTCTTGTGGATGAGACATTAAAGGTACTTCTCACATATCTAATCGCGTACAATGAAATTTATGTATATTTATAGAGCCACGCTGTACAAAAAGATTTAACTTCGAGTATTATGGACAAATTTAGTCAAAGTTAAGTGAGTTTATTTGTACAAGAGGATTTATACACTCACGCTCTAGACAAGAATTGATATGTCTGGTTTAATAGATAAAAACACTAATTTGAAATGGACCTTAATAATATTGCATATCTTATAATTAGCTTTTAAATTTATAAAACTAATTTTAATAAACAAGCACTTTTAACTTTATAAAACTAATTGTAATTAAGTTGCATGGAAGAGGAGATTTAAATTAGGAATAAAGGTAAGCTTTATCTTTCAAAAAACACAGGCAAGCTAAATTGATGGAAAATTTGTGTCGCCCAGTCAATCAAATAATTAAATAGTCGGGTTAAGTTGATAGAAATAAAAACAACTTTTAATTCCACAAAATTCCACAAGGAAAGATCAGCCTATCATGCATTATGGATTGAGTAAACTAGTATGAAACCAATAAAAAATTAATTGAACATGGATAAAGAACAATAAAAGATCGGTCGGTTATGCGTGATGGATAGATTAAACTAGCATGAAACCAATAAAGAGTTAATTCAACATGGATAGAGAACAATAAAAGAGTTAATTAGATAAAGATACGATAATCACTTAAAAAATTGATTAAATAAAGACATATTGGTGAAGTTTTAGGGAAGTAGTTCAATTATTAAAAGTGGTTTTGGAAACTATTATTCATAAATTATTAAATTTAGTAGACATGGAAGATTCATGGCAATTCAAAGAACTATTTTTGGGAAACTCTTGAATCAGAATGAAAGGTATTACATACTTGTAGCTTAAAGTTGTTGTGAAGGATGTTGACAGGTTTACATCATATTGAAGTCTAGTCTCTCCTCTGTTTCATTGAGCTCATCCAAAGAATCAATGTTACCATGATGAGCTTCATTCTATGTTGAGTTTTTCTGGAGTCCATTGTTTATGTTCCTATGTTCGCTGAACTAACATCATTTTCTATGGTAATCTTTCAATGAATACATATTTTCCATTTCCAAGAAACTGCAAGCCGTTAGGCCCAATACATTATTCTAGAAATTGTTCTAATTTTCTAGGCTTGTTTTGTTTCGTACCCTTTAGAGGCTATCCTCAAGAAAATTTCATGTAATTAAGTGTAGACTCTATTCTTGTTATAGTTCTTCTAGTTGAATACCTAGAAATATTTCATTCCCCTTTATTGTATGTGTTTACCTCCCTATTGTTTTTCAACTCCATGAGTCTTTTCTTGCAATATTCTTGTGAGATTATGTCATAGGCACTAAGAGGTCAAATTTAAATGGACATGTATTATTATGCTTCCCCTTCTTCTCATGGTTCAACATCTAGAAGGAGTAAAAGTATATCTCCTTGTTCTTCTTAAGCTTGTGGTGGAATTAAGAATATTATGTTAGATTATTAACTGATCATATATATATTTGTTCAATTGTAGGTTGATGCAAAATCTCTTGTTTGTCTACATCTAAAGAGTCAACATATTGAACTTAGATTATTTATAGGGGTAATTGAATATGAGATGATGGAGGAAACAATTTTTGTATGTGGTGAGGTACTCCCTATCTATTGGAAGATTTTTAAAGTTTTTCGAAGGGCTAAGTAGTGAAGTTTGTTTCTTGTCTAGCCAAATTAGTAAAGAGGGGAACCAAACGGACTTATTATAATTTTCACATTCATACCGGTTCATATTCAGCATGTCACCAATGTGTTTTTCCTAGTTGTATATGTTTCCCGTCATGATCATTTGACCAATTTATTGTAGAATAGTGAGTTTAATGTTAGAGACTCTCCCTATTTGTGCAAAATTACTCTCTCATTAGGAAATATTTAAAAATAAGAAAAGAAAATTGAGATACCAAAAACTTAATTTAACAATACATGTATTTTAACACAGTAATATAAACACAATTTAGAAAATTAGATTTTTTATAATTTTCAAATACATATAACTAAATATAGAAACAAACATATCTATACTTGATTAATACTAATTGATGGATGGAATAATAGTGGAAATGAACTTCGGACACCAACATTAAGACCTTAAATGATTTGCAAAATATACACCATCATTGTATCATCTAATGGGGGAAATGTGAGTACTCGTCAAGATCATTACCATATGTTGACTATTGAAAAATGTGTTTTGGGTCAATATCGATAATAAAACTATTACCATATGTTGGCTCACAAAAAGTGATTTTTGGGTCAATATCAATAATGAAAATACCATCTCCAAAATACACAACAATTATTATATTCCTTTCTTATGGGATTGAATATGGAGTTACACTTCATTCGACTTTATGATGTTATGCCACTTTAAGTACATAAAAACTATATTTTTAATGTTATATTTAATGTTAGATATTAAAATTGACGTGTGTGGTAAAATTTGAAGAATCAAAATGTCATGATCATAAAGTGTACTAGGGGTCATAGTTTCTAGAATTCATTGTGCTTTAAAGATCATAGTGCACTATGGTTTAACTAATTTTAGAGTTATTCCCTTAAGAATTATCAAGTGTCATTGTTCTTCTATAGTAATAGTGGTTAGAGGTTGTATTATGTAAGGGTTTGTAATTATCTAAGAGTATGAGTGATCATAGTAAATTAGCCATTATGGGTCATATTAGTGTTTTGACATTCATAATGGTTTCTCGTTAAGGGGGGCATATTGTATCAGATATTATAGTGGTCAAAGTAGTCAAAGGTTTTATTAAATAAGGGGAAAAATTTTGAGGGGGTTAATATATAGTCCAATATATAGAAATATCTAATAATAAATTCACTATAATTAGTGAATTTATAGATACATATATTAATATATATTTTTATATGTTAAAATATTATTGGTAAACCCAATGTGTGTTTCCTTATGATTTCCCTCATTGTTTTGATTGAATAACTAATTGGTTGTACTTAAAAATTCCCTAGTGATTTTGTAGCTAGGTTTTTTATACTCCTAGAGTTTTGCAAGGCTCTTACAAATATTGAAAAAAATAAGTCTTCTCAAGCTTTGAAATAAATATTTTATTTATTTATCATTCAAATTTTCCAACCTTAGAGTTTACAAAAAAAAATACAAAATAATTACTTTTTATTACTAATGAAGAGGATTGTTAATCCATATGACATTAATGAAGATGATATTAATCTATATGATTATATTTATTAGTTAGAGAAGTTATTTTATTAGTGAAATTGTTAGTAAGCCATATGAATTTCAATAATCTTTTTCTTATTTAACAACTCATCCTCAAATTTTATTTTGACAATTTCATTATTTAGCAAAAAAATTATGTATAATTAATTTCACCGCTTTTTGGTAATTGTGTGAATTCAAACCAGGTC
This sequence comes from Pinus taeda, assembly GCA_000404065.3. Classification (NCBI taxonomy): domain Eukaryota; kingdom Viridiplantae; phylum Streptophyta; class Pinopsida; order Pinales; family Pinaceae; genus Pinus; species Pinus taeda. The sequence continues at coordinate 8,218 of APFE030329742.1, forward strand.
TGATAGTGTGACTCACTAAGATAAAGATTGACATTTCAGATTTAAGAATTAGCCTTGTGCATATTATGCACACTTTGAAAAAACCAATTTACAAATTACGTTTTTAAATATTATTATTACTTTTTTAACTTTGAAATTATCATTTTTACTAAAGAAATTAAATAATCGGTCTTTCTAACTTTGAAGCTACCCATTTTTACTGAAAAAAAATAAATGTTATTTTAAAATTTAACTTTTAATTTTTTATTTTTTACTTTTTACTTTGTCATCAAATGTTCCGTCTTTCTTACATTGAAATTGCCATCTTTTTTACCTCGAGACACAATGGAGGAATGAAATTAGACTGAAAATGGTATAAATGTTCTGTCTTTCTTACTTTGAAATTGCCAATTTTTTAACCTCCAGACACAATGGAGGAATGAGATTATGCACCAAGCTCACAATGGATGATAGGCGCCGCCGTGACTATCTATTTGCATCCTATGAAACACCACAATAGAAGCAATTAACAATGTTTTTAAATTTAACTTTTAATCTTTTACTTTACCTTTCTTTAAAATTTAAAGGTTTATTATTTTGGTTGGTATTTTTTATTACTTTACCTTTCTTTAAAATTTAAAGGTTTATTATTTTGGTTGGTATTTTTTTAATTTAATGGTTTTTTTGTCGACTGCTTATTTAAATTTACTTTACTTTTTTCTTTTTCAACCTGTCACTAAAATTAAAAATTAACATTCTACTTTCTAAATTTAAGTAACTTTTTTCTTTTATGAGCAGTTTATTTCATAGCCGTTTCGTCATCGTTCCGGATTTCACAATACCCAATATGTGATGATTTTCTTGATTTTCTTGATGACGGAAACCATGGGCATGCCCAATTGCTAACGTCAATGTTGCTTCCTCTGTATCTTTGTTGGTCGTGTGTTCGGTCTGTATATACGATATGATGGTGGTGTGTTCGGTTTGTATTGGAATATATAAAGAGCGTCAGATTGAATATCTTTGAAGGTCGTGTATCTTTGTTGGGAGAGCGTCAGACGGAATATATGAATATTGTGTGTTTGATATAAAATCTAAAATATAAAATCTACAAACAAAAAATACACGCAGCTATCAATCTAATATCATCAAATACACCCAATAAATTATTATATTGCTATCTCTAAAACAAATTATTAATATAACACTTAATAAAATGAAAAATAACAATAATAATTAATGAAAAACTCACTTGCAATTGCTTAGAACCCATCCTCCAATAATGCCCAATAGAACCTAGACTATCTAGGTGGGAAGTTGAAAGTGGAAAATTCAAATTCCTTCATTCTCATTTCCTATAGCCAATGGGCAACCCATCCACCATCTCTTCCATTCTTCATTCAACAAAATTAATGTAGTTTTATTCAATTGTTTAAAATCAACAGTTTTATTGAATTGTTTAAAATCAACATGTCATAGTCTTATTAGGCGTATTGTGGAGCTTTTGAATTTTCTAAAGACTTGGAGGCTACGAGTGATGATTGTAGGTGTTGAACAACTATTGAAGTTTCCAAAATACTGGGTCTATAGTAATTAGATTAAGACATTTAGAAAAATTCATCCGTTGTGGTCTTGACTCTATCGGTTGGGAGAGTGTGGAATAGAGTAAACATTTATCTACACCCATGTAAAAGTCCAAAAGAAATATGTAAACATTTATTTACACCTCATTAAAAGTCTAGCAGACATACTGTACCTCACCTTATTGGTTATTATTGGCAACATGAATTCATTTTAACATCTAATTATGTCTCTATCTAACAACGTTGGTTATTGTTGGCAACGTGAATTCATTTTAACACCTAATTATGTTTGTATCTCACCCTGTTGGTTATTGTTGGCAACATGAATTCATTTTAACAACTATTTAATATACCATATGGAAGGTCACTAAACAAAATTTCTATAAACTTGATACAAATAACTTGTATGATGATTTTATGCATGCATTGCGTCCAATGCAAGAGATACACTTCAAATGAATTGGATGCTTGCATTAACTTATCCATGGTCAATTTAATAAAATTTAACTTATTTTGGTAATTGACCATGACATCATGAATGACAAAGATTTTTTTGTAACAACCACTATACTATTCAATGTGTATTTGAAAATTAGATTCCTTTTATAATTTTTATAATTAAGATATTCTTTTTCCTAGGAAAAATTATAATCTATAGATAACAAATTATATGTTGTGATTTGATAAGCATTAAATCATGCAATCAAAATGGTGATAAAAGACCAAAAAATGACTCCAAAATGGTGGTAAACATGTTACCCTTTTCTCCATTTCTTCCTTTTATTTCTTCGTTCTCCCTGGGAAGGCGTTACAAGTGCTAGCTGTGTCCCTTCATTCATTCTTGGATTTTCTTTATCTGAATCTAAACTTTCAGATACATGATGAGATTTTGAGTCCCTTGTCTCCATTGCTACAGGGACCATTTCCTGTGTCGATGTGTTTGCTAGAGTTCCTGAAAATTCATTATTAACACTCATGCTTTCTACGTTTTCTTGTGTATTTTTGGGCTTCCTCATTGGTAGGAGGATCCATTTCTTCATCATCCTCTTCTTCGTCAGGAAATTTCAGTGGGAATTGCCATCCCTTGGGTTGATTTCTTGTTTTTTTCCCGTGAGGACTTTCTAGCATCATGTATGAATTGTGGATGTCCCATTGTTGAATATTCGAACATCTAAATGTTTGTCGAAAATTAGGAACTATGTTGAGCCTTCCTTGTTCTGTGTCAATAAAATGATCCAACAATCGTTTGTTTAATTCTACCTCCAAATAAATTATGAAGATTGTGTAGATTTGTTGCTCAAATATTGGTGTATCTTTCTTTATGTATCACCCTAATATGTTCCCAATGGCTTCTTTCACTTTATGGAGCAAAAAATGTAGGGGTACATTATACAATCTACCCAAACTGACATTCGAGATACTACCATTATATTGCATCGAAATCTAGGAACCAAGGGGTGCTGAAAAGTCCTGCATAGCCCCAAAACGATGGACCCTCTTGTAATATATATTCACAATCCTCTCAAATTCAAATTTTACTATGAAAAAGCCCTTGGAGCAAAGGTTCTTATCACAATTTGTTGTCCAATTTGTGAATATCCAATGAAAGAGATCCACTGTTTTGGCCAAAAACTATTGAACTGATAGGACTCTGAGTCGTATGTAATGCACAAATCATTGTATGTAAACTTACAGTTATTACTATTTGATTCATTTTCCATTATGTAGGGGTTGGGTATATGTTGTGTTTCTGATCTAGTGTTGTTGAGGCAACAGATTTTCCCTTGAGGATATCTATGAACGAAAAGACTCCATTTACTTTCTCTTGATTTGATTATGTTCCTTTGGGAATACTAGACACAAACACTCCTTGTGTGCACTTTGAATTTCTTGCTCGAGGTGATCCTCCCCGAAGCCTCAAGTTTAATATGATGGTGGATGATGGGAGGATGTTATAATCTTGTAACATCACATCTTCCTCCATGGATTTTCCCCTGAAGATCAGACTGTGTAGGAGCATCATGATACCCAGAGTGTGCATGAGATTGTGCTTTAATTGTTTTATGTTGTCTATGACCCAAACCGAAAATAATATTGATTTTCCATGTGGGGATTTGATAAAAAATTGGAAGGCTACCACATCAAATGCCCATACTTGAAAGTCACATAGATCTTCAGTTGAATCAATGGATAAGTGCGGACATGGAAAAAGTGAGAGGAATTTCCGTGGGAGTATTAAATTCATAATTTATGGCCAAACCACCTTACCGATGCACATGGATGGAGGAAAACTCTAATATGGAAAAAAGTGAAGCAGACTCTCCATATCTAATGTTACTCCTACCTTTTGACAACCTAATGTACTAAGGGGATTGAGAATATCCAGATTTGTGATCTTTAACAATAGATCTATGAAATGAAGTGTTTGAGGTGGAAGATTCACTTATGTAGACACATTTTTTCGTTCATATCTGATCGATAAATCTATTGTGACTAAGAGCAGAAAATTATAAGATTTATGTATTCAAACTTTTGTGATCCATAATGAGTTAAGCAAAGACTTTTGATAGAAATTAGATAAGAGAAATTTTTGGCCGACGTGTTTTGAACCAACAATTGTGGTTCGTCATTTTGGTCCTTATGATGAAACATAATTGTTGGTTGGAACGCGTCGGCCAAAACTTTCTCTTATGTGATTTCTACCGAAATATTGTGCTTAAGTTATAAGATTTATGCTCTAGAGTCGCCTTAATCCTACACAGGTCCATTCCCAACTCATTAATGTGACGCACTTCACTTCCTTCTATGCCATCGTGTATGTACAAGGTGAGAAGATACTCTACATCAACGATGTGGTGAATGATATTGCCGATGGCCTGGGCTGTCAGTCTCCATCCCCCTCGTAGGAGACTGAAACCAATGTTAAATCCTTTCAAAAACTCCATTATCAGACGTGTGAGCAGTGAGATCGTGCCCTAACGATGACGTAGAAGGCAGATTTGATGTCTGAAGATACCCAACCGCATAAGGAAAGAAAAAATACTGAGAAACCATAGCCATCACACCAAGCTCATCCTCTTGACATACTTCCCCTATTAGTGATTGTAAATTCATAATTAGTGTATTAGTTAATTAATTTTTTATGGTACAAAATGGGTGGAGTTTATAGCTTGTTCAATTTATTTAGTATGAAAACAAAATTTCACAAATATTTTTACTCAATAAATTTTGTATATACAAATGACCATGACAATACCACAAGTAACAATGGCTATGGATTTTCCTTGTAAGAATCATCACCAGTTTTTGTATGTTTGAAAATCACAAGTTCTCATGATTTCTTTTAATCAAAATATACTTTTCAACAATACAAATAATCACACGTGACTATGAGCATGCATATTTTTTTAACCACAATCATTCAATGTAAAATTAAAAATATATCAAACAAAATAAACATAAAATTTATAAATTAATTTATAAATTGATGTTTTCTGACGATAGAATTTTAAATGTGTGTGGTTTTATTTTATGCTATGTATTTGTTTGTTGCACTTTTGCGTGTAATTTTTTATTTGTGTGTAATATTTTTACACATATGTAATATCATATACAATAATTACTTTTATAATGAGTAGAATTTGTGTATTAACTTATTAATCTTTAAATTGTTGTTTAATTTGGTAAAATCTTATTTTTTCAACATCATGAATGAATTTGAATTTTTGTAAGAACAACTATTCAATGTAAAATATTCTTTATAAGTGTTTTTAGTTAAATGATTTTTATAATTAGTTACAGGCTGATGTTTTATGATGATAGAATTTTAAATGTTCGTTTTTTTATTTTATGAAATGTATGTCTCTTGTTATGTGTATAATTTTAGAGCACAAGAAAGTATTTCATTAGAATATCCCATATGGAATTCCATTGACCAAATTTTCTATTGGCTTGATACAAATCACCTTTATGATGATTTTACACACATAAAATATAATATGAAAGAATTACAGTCCCAATTAATTGAATGTGTATTAAACTATATATGTTCAAATTAGCAATTAGTAGTTTAACAAAATTTCATTTATTTTTTAAAATGACCATAACATCATGAATGGCTATGGATTTTTTGTAAGTATCACTACTCAATGCATCTTTGAGAAGTATCTTTAATCAATATATATTATTAATTAGTTACGAATCCATGTTTTGTGATGGTAGAATTTTATAGGTTTGTGTTTTTATTTTATGTAATGTATTGGTTTGTTTCTACATCTGTATGTCTATAAATTCTTGAACACAATTTTTTTTATTAGAATAACTTGATACAAATAAATTATATGCTGACTTTAAGAATGCATAGTATCCAATGCAAGAATTAAACTACAAATGAATTGAATGCTTGCATAGCTTATCTATACTCAATTTAAAAATAGTTTACTTATTTTGGTAAATAACCATGACATCAACAATGAAAATGTATTTTTTTTGTAACTACCACTATTCAATGTGTGTATTTTAAAATTACAATTATTTTAAATTAATATATTATGATAATTAATTACAATTTTATGTTTTATGATATAATTTAAAATGTTAGTGATTATATTTTATTTTATTTCTTTGTATATGTTTGTGTTTGTGCATATATAATGGTTGTACCCATACATAAAGATCATATATAGCAATTATACTCTAAACGAGTCAAATTGGGGTATTAACCTATTTTATGTGCAAATTGATATTCAATTTAATAACATCCCATTTATTTCTAAAAATGATCATAACATTTATTAATTAACATATATCTCTATAATAAAAATAACTATAATATCACAAATTATTATGATGATAAATTCTTTGCCAGCACAACTACTCAATACATTTAAAAAAATATACCACAAAACATTTATCATAATTTTCAATAAATTATGTACTTTAGAAATTAATTAGCTAAACATTGATGCTTTATAATGATAGAATGTTAAAATGTGTGTTTTATCCTTTAATATGGGTTTATATGTTGTGTTCTTTTTTTCTTTTTGTCATGACTTTACGCATACGTAATATCATAATATTCTACGAAAATGAGGAAAAATTGAGTCTTGTATTTTAACTCACTTATGTTCAATTTCATTTGTTTACAAATATTTTACTAAATATATTTCAATAATACACACTCCTGGAGTTGAATTTTATCCTTTTGATTTATAATTGTGTTTAATTTAATAAATTAATTTTCAAAAGCAAGAACACAATTATTAAAAAAATATAACTTTGTTTTTAAAACATGCTAAAATATGTCTTTCAAGGTGCTTAATTTTCCCTCCAATTACAAAATTGAAATTTTCATAACCTTGTATATTATATATGACAATTTTTAGTCGAATATTCAATTTTTCCCCTAACAAAGTCAAAGTGGTCAAGTGATGTGACATATGACAATGTAAATATTTATTTTTTAATATAAAAGAAAATTTGGCTTTTTATGTTATGATTCTTCAAAAGTTATTAAGGGATCACATGTGATATTAGACTTCTAATTCACATGGAATGAGTTATACCCAAGAAGAGGAAAGATAAAAAGTTAAAAAAAGTTCTCCTTTTAACTAGAGTTGAATTGTTGGCTTTGTAGAGTACCAAGAAAATACATGACTCAATAAAACTGTCATGGGTGAAACTCACTTAAAATGATGTTGGAGACAAAATGGGTTGGATAAAATATAAAGGTATATTGGGAAAGAATGATTGTAGTCATACCCCAAAAGTAGCAAGATGCTCCTAACGGTCAAGGAAATGTAAATTAGAAAAGGAATACTATTTGCTATCATGGGAAGTAGGAGTTAGAGCTTTGGAGGAACTACTTGGAAACATAGTTCTTGGTTGAAGGAATGCAATAGCCTTTAATTTATTTCCATCAAGAAAATATTAGATAAGTATATTCTAAAAAGGAATACACTTGAATGTGTGCAAAGATGCAAGAGGATATTATATATTAGATTAAATAAGCTTGTTTGAATGGATAAATATATAAACATGCACAAAAAAGGAATACACTTGAATGTGTGCAAAGATGCAAAAGGATATTATATAATAAATTAAACAATCTTGTTTGGATGGATAAATATATAAACATGCACAATAACCCTTATTCACCTATAAAATATAGTTTGTTGTAAGCTACTATAGAGAAGAACTATTGCATGTAAGAAAAATAAATTTATACATAGTTTGACTTGTAGAAAAATAAATGTAGACCTAGTTTAGCTTGCTATAGGTCAAAGGACTAGAATCATATCAATTGGTCATCGAACAAGCAACCTTGGGTAAAGTAATACTAGGGCCTAACAGACAACCTTCTCAAACTCCCATGACAAGGGTTCAACATGCCTCTTGCCTAATTTGGATATTCTATTCTTCAAAGAAAATGATAGTAATAGTAAATTATATACAATCATTGTTTAGAAACAAAGTATATAGAGTTGACATGAATATCTAATGTGTACTCATAGAATATAAATAGAAAAAATATTATAGTATTGTAAACTTTTGATGGAATCACTTCGTTACACAAAGTAACAAGTAAATAGATTCTATAATTTTATCTTATGAATGAAAAGAAAGATTTACATTGTTCGGGATATAAGATGGCAAAAACTATTTTTTCATTATTAAATATTCTCATTAACAAAGAGAAGGTAAATCCCTTGAATTGAAATTGATATACATGCATTGTTTCGAGTGTCAGGCCTTTTGGGAAAATCCATAGCTAAATAAGGGTTTTATTTACACTCAAACAAAATCAAATTTCCTTGTGGCTAGCATCAAGTGAAAATTGGAACAAACAGTGAAACCCTGTAAAGAGGAAGAATTTGATAAGTACTTGAAGGCCAAAGTGTGGCCGTAAAAACATGCATGAATTTTTACCCCAAAACAATCTCACAAGATAACCCAAGTCAGTCGTAGACTAGCCTACACATGTAGGAAAGGAATTCCTTAGTTTCGATTGGAATAACTAAATCAATCACACAAAGAACGTTATAGAGGGTTTTGACATAAGTAGAGTCTAAACTTAGTAATATAGATGACATCCTTCAACCCGATACTTTGTTGTAAAGGGAATAACATTAGTATTGTACATATATGCTTGTAGAAAGAAAAACTATATCGAGATGAGAATAGAGTTACGATTTTATCATAGAGTGAAAATTTTGGAAAGGT
>APFE030329743.1:8005-25249 GCA_000404065.3 Pinus taeda
TGAGATTTTTGGTTTTAATAAATTGGGCAAAAATCTCATGTAGGTGACAACAATAGGATTTGTTGCTATATTAGCTCTATTTTGTTGGGAAGGAGTTAATGCATCCTATATTTGTTGTGAGAGGATTTATGAGTCAGTTTTATTCTCTTAGCTATAAAAAAATATGCCCGTACAGGATATTGGGTAAGGTAGAGAGTGTGTGAGGAAATAAATTATTGTAATCTCCTGTTTAATAATAAGATTGTCTATGCCTCTGTTTGGTGGACATAGCCCAGATTGGTTGGGTGAACCACGTTAAATCACTGTGTCATTTGTGTATGATTGCTATGTTGTGTTTGTCTTATAATTTCCACTGCGCCCTGTTTTCTCCAACATAAACTTTCTGAACACCAACTCTAAGCTGGGTTACAAGATCCCACATTTAGAGATGGACTCCACCAACTTTAAGTTACATGTTGGAAGAAACAAATTGTCAAACCAATCGTCAACGATACATATGCATTCCGTACACTGATTCAGCCCAAGTTTGGTAGCTATGCTGTGAACCCAACCATACATCCTTTCGATAGTTAAGTGGAAGTAAATTATCTGGTCTCTCTCCCATGGCATTGAAAATAAAAATTACAGTCACTATAAAAATTTGAAATTTCATTTATTAATTAAAATAAAATTTATTCAATACTCCAGAATATGGATGATGTTTTTCATGGATTTGGCGTATTTTCCACACTCTATATTTTATTTAATAAGTGTTGAATTTTATTAATTTCTTTTTTTTTGATAAGTGGGTGAACCCTCAAAATCATGCTTACCCTGTCGCTAAGAGGCCACAACTCAGGGGCATCTAAGCCGTCAAAGTCACCCGGGGATCGCACCCGGCCTGAGCCGCCCCAGCGGAAACCATGCTGGATTTTTGGTATCGACGAGACTAGAACCGGTGACCTTTGCTTATGAAGCGCCTTAACAATGCGCTCCTTCATCGACTGTTCTAAATCTCTTTGATGATTTTTATTAATTTTTATTATAAATTATTATTTAATATTATCATTTTTTCATTTATATAATTATTTTAATTTTAAAATAAAATTATTTATTATTTTTAAAATCAATTTTTTTATTTTTTATTTTAATTTAAAATTTAAATGTAAAAAAACACATAAATTATTGGAATTTGAAAAAAAATAACAAATAATAAAATTGAAGAGCCTACAAAACTTAATGATTGATGAATTTATGTTGATGATTGATGACTTTATGTTGAATTTATGATCTCACTCCCACCAAACTCTCCACCCAAATTTACAGTGAAATTGAGCACACTAACGTAGACACCAATAGAAAGGAGGATAGGGGGATTCATTTGCAAGAAGGGATACTTAAGACAAAGGAGGGGTACTTAGCGATAAGTAAAAATAATTTCTTAGCTTCGAATATATCATAAATGTTAGTAATTTTTTTTAGCTTGAAGTATACTGAAATAGTAGTAAGTAGTGGTTAGGTAAAGAATTTAAGAACCTTTTCATAAGTGCAAGGGAAAGAGAGTGTAAATATGATTGTTATTCTCGAAGCAACATGTATTTTCTTTCAAAGGATATAATATGGAATAGTATGATTATGATACCTATTTTTTTTAATGTAGGATCATTTTATTTTTTTAAGTTTATTAATAATTTTTTTAAATTATTATTAAGTTTTGTGAGAAGGATAAGAATGATGCAAGACTTTGTTTTGGCTAGTTTTATGGTTTTCTCTTTTTAATATAGCTAGGAATTTAGTTAATTGTTGGTTCTTGTCAACAAAGTTAAGGGTAAACATGCAACATTTTCACTATTATAGTAAACAATGAGTTCTTTGAGATTAAGGAGATTAAGGGGTTTGTATAGAGGTTTAAACAATGTGAAAATAATGTTGGAAAAGATATATTGTAGCATGATGTATTCAACTTAGAATTTACATTTAAAGTTTAAGGGAATCGAAGGAAGAAACAAGGGTTTTCATGTTGATAATGGGAAGTGAAATAGAAGCAATACATAAGTTTATGTGGCACAAAACAATGTTCATGGAACAAGATTGCACCATATAGCTCAGTAACTGTAGGATATGGAGATGCATATGCCTCTTTGGTAATGGAGACTCCTCTCATGGAACTAAACCAACTTATATTGTGTGATTTTATTCAATAGGCTATGGACTCATTAACATAGCTTTTAATGGAAAACATTGGCACAATCATTTTTTATGGCAATTAAATTTCAGTGAAAATAAAAGGATGGATGTAAACATTCTCTTAGACCATTCTCCAAGATCCACTAGTATCTCTTCCTTCAAACCATAAATTGGTTGATTCATTATTCTTGTATATGTGTTGAAAGGCTATGAAATGAAAACATAATAATATTATTTATCTTAGCAAGGTGGTTGGAACCCTAGTCATCTTGGCTCCCTTGGATCATGCCTCCTCATCAAAGAAATTAGTGGCTTTATTCCTGCTCCTTGGGGGGCGTATCTATTTGTTGTGAGTACTCTCTGTGCAGTGCTTTTGTGGGGTGTTTCAAGGTTTTTATGGGATTAGGGTTCTGAATTCTGATGTTTCTATCGTCATAGTCGTTTGCCTTGGTTTTCCATTGTGTTTCGTTAGGGTCAGGGGTTGTTGTCATCTTCTCAGTAGGCCTCATGGTTTGTTCTCTAACTTGGGTTTCCCCAGTTGCCGCCATGTTCATGGTTCTAGTTATTGGTGCCTCTGCAGGTCTACTTCAAGCTTTGTGGTTTGTTTTACGTGCTGCTCACTTTCAGGTTTCAATTGTGGCTTCTAAATCAGTGTTTGCACTGTCTCAGGGTTTTGACTCTACATCATTTCAAACCCTTGATGGGTTCTGCCTAAGGGCCTTGTACCTTTCATTTTCAAGTTCTACTTTGGGGTTGTAAGATTCATAGTTAAATGTGTTACGGTCCGTTGTTTGGGGCATATTTTGTGCTCCCTATGGGACTTGTTGGCGAGCCTACGTGCCCTATTGGGCTAGTCTTTTTGGAGGTTTTAGCCCTGGTGGACTTTTTTTGTGCATATGCTTGTAATGGGGCTTTTCAGAGCATCTCGAGGTGTGTCCAAGTTTATCAGAGCATTCTAATGGTTGTATTTGTTTATGTTTTTTCTTGTATATGTGTGATGAGGCCTATCAAAGTATCGTGCGCACATCCAAGCTGATTAGAGCATCTTCCTACAATTTTTTAGTTTGCAGGCTTTGGGCCTTTTATTCTTTAGTTTTATGATGGGATTTACTAACCTTGTAATGAATGATTGCCTATTTGGTGGGCCATTTATGAAGCTCCCTACGGGGATATTGTGTGGTCCTACATACCCTTCTATCTTATTTATGGTATTCCATGATTTAGAAAAAAGATTTGGGATATATATTGGCTATTATACATATATAAAGAACTCTTAATAACATTTTGTTGGTTTTTTCTTTTTGAAAAATTGGTATCGCTTATGTTCTCCACCAAGGATGAAAACATAATGTTTCTCACCTCAAATTCCTCATTCATCCATTTAAATAAATTAGATACACCTTTTTAGCTAGAAGAATAATAAACCCTTTATTACATATGACATGAAATCTCCCTATGAAAGCTCATCAAAATATCCAAGGTTTAGATTTCTCAATTTGTTCAATGTTTTATCTATTTGGTAAATTTTCCTATATTTTAATAAATAACAATTTATTAAGATAAAGTAATAGAAAAAAAAAGAATGTTGCTTTACTCACTGTTTAAAGTAAAAAGCAGAGCAAATTTTATAATAATTAAATTTCTCATAGAAATAGGATGAAGAGAGATCTCCCCTAAAGCATCAAAATATGAGAAGCCATGAAGGGGGAGCGAGGAATTTGAATATTCGTATCAAATAAAAGTGCGGAGAATCGTCGATGCTCAGGGATCTCTTTATTCATTTTTTTTAAGACTATCATTTTGATCCATATATGGAGAGATTGTTGAAATAATAGGTGGTGCGAGTCGGTTGGGACTTTTAAGTGACCTGAATAGAGTTGAATTAAACAAGTGTAATATGTAATGCTACTACTTAATACTTGTCAGTATTTTATGCATAAAAGTCAAGTATTAAGTAGAAGCATTGCATATTACATTTGTTTAATTCAACTCTTTTAAGTGACATGAAAACAGTTGAATTAAACAAGTGTAATATGTAATGTTGCTACTTAATACTTGTCTTTTATGCAAAAAAAAATGATATATATATAATATAATAAACTAATATTTTTGGCTGATATAAAAATATTATAAAATAAAATTAAAATAATATTTTAAAGATTTCAATATCAACTTATTTCAACCATTAAATCACATAAAAACTAAGCAATAACCTTCAATCTTATAATTATAGGGATATACAAATCATATTGCTATAAAGAGTTGGTGATGAGCTTTTTAAAAGTGTTCTTAACCTTGGAGCTTAAAATTATAGGGATATAATAATCATATCGCTAGAAATAGTTGGTGATGAGCTTTGTAAAAGTTTTTCTAACCTTGAAGCTTAAAAAAATGGTGTAGTCTAACTTATAGACAAAATAACCTTTTTCACCAGAATTTACTAAAATCTTGAAATACAATTTCAAGATCTTTTGTTGCTTAAAATACATTTTTGAATGCATAAATGGATTTATCACCTTGTAAAACCCCTAGGGTGCTCGAAATATGCAGATTAAACAAATTAAAATCAAGTTTTTAAAAATATATATTGGATTTTGGTGAAAATTAACCAGAAAATTGTTGTGAAAAAGGCCATTTCATCTATAAGTTAGACTATGCCTAAAAAAATAGGGACATAATAAGCATATGGCTAGAAAGAGTTGGTGATGACCTTTGTAAAAGTAATGGGTTTAATGTTATGTTGTATGACAATAACTTGTGTATTATGTGTTTCTATGTTTTGGCATCTACTCGTAACGCTCATGCGTTAACTTTGTTCTTAACTGCTTCTCCTATGATTGCAATTTTCTGTCCACATGTTCCTCCGACTATGATGGAGGCACAAACATGACATTTGTTCAAGTTATTATTGACAGCCACGAGATTTGAACCCCACACTATAGAAAATGTCCCATGATGTTTGGGCCTCCTCCCATTTGCAAGCAGATAACGCAACGAAGGGAATTCGACAACCCCTCCACATGGCTGGCATAAATTCACCACCTTTGAATAAAATTGAAGTGGTGATATTTTTAATATGGAGATTCTACCCGTATAAATGGAAATTGTTCTCACCAACACGATAACTGTTAAATTTGTGTGAGGTGTAATTATTAGTTTTTTTATTTAAATTTATTTTTTATGATAAATCTATTTTAAACCACATAAAAATTTTCAACAACCAATCAAAAATTAAAAATTTCATTTGTAAAAATTAAAAAATAAAAGATTAAAAATTTCTATTTTCAAATATTTGTTTTAATATAATTTTTTGAAAAACATTATTAAAATTTATAGCAATTTTTGGTTTTAATAGAAGTCAATTTGTTTTACCAAAAGCAAAAAAACAATATAACCCTGCTTTCGACGGGTATGAAAATAAGATTAAAGTGTATCTTATATCATGAGGTATGAATTTATGCAGAAATTTCATCCTGCTTCCCTTGCTTAGAGAAGCTACTCGACTTCAAAATATTTTCTCAGAGATATCCCTTAGCCACATCTTCAGGGAAAGAAATTCTGAAGCTGATCATCTCTCCAAAGAAGGTGTTGATCAAAACATGGGGTCGTGGACTGTTTTGGAAGAAGAGAATGGGGTGGTTCGACCTCTCGAACAACCCACTTTCATTTAGTTAACATTTCTTAGAATCTGTTTCCTGTGCTCTGTAAATTTTTATTTTTCTACATTTGTTTTTCTTTTCCTATTTGTTGCTCCTCCTCAGGTCTCTTGGGCTGCTTTCCTTGTAAAAGGAGGCTCGTTTCGACCTAATATCTACTTCACTTTCCTATTTCTCTAGAATCCTGACCGTGTCTATGCAGGATTCTCTCTTGGACGTTGTATACTCTTTTTATGTGCGGACTCTTTGACTCTACATCAACATTTTCATCGCTTGTCTACCTTCCCGTTGGCTCCAGGGAGGTGTGCTTTTTCCAGACGGGTCCCTTGTCTTGCCTCCGATGGTATTTTCGGTGTGCAATTTTCCCAAATTGAATGCTTACTTGACATACATATGGGATTGTCATGCTGGTTCTTTGCCTTCCGGGTGAGGGTGTTTGCGCTGGCTTCTATTTCAACTAGCCGAGACTTCTTTCTTTTTCCCTATCTCATGGCAAAGAATGAGTCCTCCTGTAATGCTTTGGATATGCTATGTAACTAACTATTATTATTAATATATGGTTCGAGTTTTTTCAGTGGAAAAAAAATATCATGAGGTATGAATTCAATTCTCTTGGGGTCCATTAGGGCTAGGCTCCATCATAAGAGTAGTTTGGGTGTGTGGCCTCTTTGAGTCGACTTGCTCAAGGATCATTATGAAATATATATATATATAATATATATATTATATATATATATATATCGTGATAGCTCTGTTTAAGAGATTCCTGTTTATTTTAAATATTATGAGATAATTTAGATAGAATATTAATTAATTTCTTCATAGCATTATAGCACTCCCTCATTATTCATCACACTGTTGTTAATTACTTTTACACAACATAAAACACATACAAATTAACTCCAATTTATAATTATTTTTTTTATCTTTTTGTATTTGAGGAATAGTAACTACAGTGTTTTCATACTTGCGTGCACAGGGTTTCCTTTTGGCTGCCACTCTATACCTGTGTTTAACGTCACCCCCAAAACAGAGGATGGGTTAATGCTTGGTTGAACTTGGACCTAGCCAACGACAAAACCCTTGAACAAACCTTCGTTGGTACCCTTACAAACTGCTAGGGAATTTTAAATAATGTATTATTATTAGAAATAATTGTTATATTATTTAAACATTATATTTTATAAGAACGTAAAAATATTCTTAACCATGAATATTCATTTCCACTTTACCATGAAAAATCTTAATGTGTAAATAACTCTTCTTACAATATCATTGGTCAATAAAATGGATTATCAATATCACATGCCTAATATTACATGTGTTGATATGACATGTTTTTAATTAATTAATTTGAGATAAATTAATTAAAAGATCATAGGTAACTTGGAGATAAATATTAACCCTTGAGCTATGATTATTACTATGAATATTTCAACATATTCATGGAGGTTAAATCCCTACCATCCACCTAATAATTACTAATAAATAAATTAAAATTGTGGAAGACCTATTTTGAAATAGACATTCCAATGGGTGTGATAAGTGTGCAGTGGGTTCGTCTAATGATTAAGAGCATGTGTTTCCTCTTAAAATTTAAAGGTTCACATCGAGAGATGGGTAGAGTATGTATGCATTTGAAGTATATCTTGATGGAAACAACATCAATTACCATTCACTCTCTCCTTTGTCTTAAGAATACCTTCTTGCAAATGAACCCGATATCATCCTTCCTATTGGATTCCATGTTGAGGAAATATGCTCAAATTTACTTATTACCTAGATGGTTATTTATTTATTTTTAATAACTTTAAGTTTGAGAGAAGAGTTTGATGGGAGTGAAATCATAATATTATCATTAAGTCATCAATCACTACGACCCTTTGAATACTTATGTTTATGAAAATAATAAGCCTTGTCCTACCATCTCTTCACCTTCATTCATTGTAGTGCTTCCCAAATCCCTAGCTACCCATATCTCATGCTTGATAATACCTTTATAGCATTTGTAATGCAATATGATTTTGTTGTATAAAATATAGATTAAAAATGAAAACAAAAATTATCTTTAATAATAATTAGACAAATTTATTTTAATACTAGAGTAGTGATATAAATTAAATCATTGACAAAAGCAACAAGACACTTAGCTTATGATATATTTTATATTGGGGCAAAAAAATACTATAAAAGTTAACTAAATTATAAATTATTATTATTATTATTATAAAAAGAATAATATATTAACTAAACATATTATATTCAATAAAACATGCCAAGAAAGATTATTGTAAATCAACAATGAACAGTGAGAGCTAAATGCCATAATTAAAAACCAAATTGAATGTAACACTTGTGAAAGACATTTTTTTTGTTAAATTTAAAAGCAAAAATGACATAACTACTTTTAAAATAAATTTTAACCATTATCCATGGTTATTATTAAAAAAAAAATTGTGGATATTTCATGGAGTAAATTCCTACCATCCACCTCATAATTATTGATTTCAGAAGCCTTATTTCAATATAGATACACTTATCATTGTAAAGAGATTTTTTCCTCTATAATTCGAAGTAGTTGAATTGCTTGAAAATGCAAGATTCAAGATCCAATATTTTATAGATAATCTTCTACATTTTTTTTTAAAGCTAAAATATGTAAGCAAAGTTTAACTAACATATTCATGACTAATTGTTTGTAAATTTAGACTCTAAGTAAATTATCAAAACAGTGTGAAGACTAAGAGTAATTAACATATTCCAACTGTTGCCACTACATTAGCAGGCATGGATGAATGTAGTAATATAAAAATTACCACAATCATATAAGTTAAATGGCTGATAATTGTCAATAACCATAAAAAGGCTTATGTGTCATTTATAACACTCAGAATTTGTAACATACCAAAATAAGATTGGAGGTCAAAAATGGAAAAAAAAATGTTTAAAATCCCTTTATTTCATCCATTAAGTTGTGTATATGACTAAGAATATCCTTAGATTACTAAATCTACCATCCGTAATTTTTTATTTTTAAAAAAATAAAAATTTGCAAACCCTTATTTTTTAAAGAATGAAAATTTTGGAAATCCTATTCCAAAATAAACTACACATATCACCATAGTAAAATTTGACTTGAGTGTAAAGTTGAAGCCATAATCACTTATTTGAATGTCAATGTCACCAATGTCCATACATGAGTGTAGTAGTAATATATAAATAAGATTCAACATAGTGTAAGGTGGAATCCATAAAAGTTGGAGAAATGTTTTGAAGTATGAAAACAAAATTTATCAACACACTTTTATGAGTTTATCCGATGGTGGTCCCTTGGATTTTGCGTCAATGGGTAGTCGATAGACCTTGCCACTCTAACAATGGTTGGCCATGATAATGAGGTTTCCACTATTGCATAAACAAACCTTGATATCTAATCCAGGAATTTTTTTGAATGCTTTCAAACAAAAATATCCATTATACAATATCTTTTACTAATGGATATTTGCATGTGAAATCATGAGCAATGTGAATGCTTAAACAACACTTGTTTCTTTCATAAGTGATGGAAAACACTTCATCACTTTTACAATCATTTAGCAACATGTGATTTACAAAATGCGACCATGCTAAAAAATGCTTTGATGCCACCATCTCTCACTCAAAAAGGTGATTGGGTCTTCTTCTTGTAGCTGATTCTCTTGTTGAACTCGCTCACTGACTAGTTCCTTCATAGGCACTTTTTTCCTCCTGAGATGCTACTTTGGATGGATCCTCCAACACACGGCTCTCTGATGTCCACCTTTGTGGAAATGGCTGCAAAAATTCCTTTTTTCTCTAGACTTTCCTGGCCTTATTCCTACCTTGATGTGGAGAAGTGCCTCATGTTGTGGTCTCTTCCTCACTACCATTCTTTTCCAACACTTACAACATGGTTATACTAGCCAAAAAAAGTACATGGATTTCTATGCCACAAATTTTGCTCACCATTATCAATCTGCTTGTAATCAAAAGGAACATTAGAATATCAAAACCTTTTATACCTTGCTTGGTATGTCTTTGGTGAATTCCTGGCGAAAAGAACATGCATTAGCTCTTCTTTTGCAATAATCACTATCACAAGAATATTGTGATTTGTTCTCAACATTCTCTTTCCTCGATGGCTTTAGAAATGGCTTGGATTATTTATCTGAAGAACCCCTTGCTTTTGTTTCCTTCGAGCACTCTCCTTCAATGTACCCCATCTCAGTGAGGAGTCTCATGCTGGTTCCTGATAGAGGTATCTCAATGCTTCCAATAAATATAACATCATGTGAAAATGGAACTAAATAACTATTAACATTATTTACCTTAGTTGTTGATTTTGAAGCAAGTAGCGATGGATTTTCTAAGCCTTCATTTCACTTCAACTTTTCCAAGGCCTTTTCTGTGGCTCGTAATTGAAAATGAAATCTCTTCTTCTCCTCTTCTACTTCTTGTAGAAATCTCCTTAATTCAACATTGTCTGCTTGAAGGCTCTTGTTGATCTATTCATTTGAATGATGAGAAGAAAATGAAGAAAAAGAATATTCACCCAAAGATGGAGATGGAGAATTGTCCTCTACTCTCTCTTTCTCTTGTTCCTCTTTTTCCACTTTCTCCTCATTATCTGAAAACAATATATCTACCATGCTTTCCATCCTATAGAATGCCTCACAGATATATTGGTTCTTCTCCATTTCCCTTCTAATTTCATGTTCAATCTCACTCATGATGGCATTCACAATCCCTGGCAAAAATGTCGGATCACTTTGATACCACTTGTTCTATGATATTTTACTTCATTGATGTATTCAAAATTTCATGTTAAGAGAGCATGAAAACCACATGTGCATACAATTTATAGAACAGGAAAAATAAAATAAATCATCAAGACAAAGAACAAAAGGAGCTTGAAAACGGGGGTGGCCTCGGTTTAGTAGCTCGCGACCTCCCTATCTGGCATTCTATTTTGGCATTGTGTTATTTATGGGTCATGGTTTTTTGGTTTGGTGCATTGGTATTTATTTAAATAATTCTTAATAGGGCCGTCCATAGGGCGGGCTGATAAAATCGGCTGGGCAGGTTCAATCCCTGCCGAAACCAAATTATCATATGGTGGATGGGCCGTTGGGCCTATTTGTCCCTATATATTTATAATATATATTTGGTTGGTTTGCATTTGGTAGAGGTGGTGGCCTGCCACCTCTTTTTTAATTATTTTTATTATAAAACAAATAATTCAAAAATCATTGCCTGATTTTTAAGGGTTACTAGAAAAATTAAAGAGACTACAATTTCGTCAGTTGTATCCACTGAAAAGTGCCAAATTATTGCTCGGTTCATCACCGCCAAATTTGGCAGTTCCACTATATTTGGTGAGACTCCGACTTTAGCTAGTGGCAAAAGTACTAGTCCTTTTGACCTGAACTTTGACTGTGAATAACTTGCACATACAAATTCAGATTTGAGTGTTGTCTAGTGTTTGTCTATGTCGTTGGATACAAATTCAGATTTCGACACATAGGAAATAGTTAAGTATAACATGGTATAGTGTATAGTTAGGTAGAGTGTGTTTTTTTAGTATGTAAATTTTGTAACTTACAATCCGATGGTGACGATATGTTCTAGACATTAAGTGATCCGATGGTTCATTCTCTCCTCGGTATTACTGACACTTGATCCACAGCTTAACACCTGATTTCTCCATGAGCTCTATTTAAAGAGCATGGAGCATCATTTGTAGGGTGGTTGTTCATGAGAGAAAATTATGTAAATTCCTTCATGGTATTAGAGCTATTTGAGGGCCGCATCTATTGGTGATCCAAATCCGAAGCCGATACAACTAGATCTGGCTGTTGTTTCCTAGATCTACTATTTATGATCATTTTTGGGATGAGAGAACTACTTTATTGTGTTAGGAGCATCTGTTCCAGTGAGGAACCCCTTTAGTTTCATGTGAAAAGATTTCTGGTAGCCCTAGCTACGTCATTTTTAAGATATGGAGGTATACAGTCTTTATTTGCAGTTTTAGTTATTTATCTCTCTGTTTATTTTAGTTTATTTATCTCTTGTTTTTTATTACTAGATCCATAACTTTCATTTCTGCGTATGCTCTTTTCTTCACGACACTATGCGATCTGGGCAAATTAGAAACAGAAAAGAAGGATTTTTCTCATGTGTATGCTCTTTTCGGTCATGCCTTAGTGTGATCTCGGATAGTTTCTGATGAAATCTAAGTTCAAGCCGTAAGGTTTGGTTTTTTTTGCATGTCCATTTTGGTTTTTATTGGTTTTTTTTTTGTAGGTAAAAATGGTTTTCTCAAGTAAGCATGCACTCCAAAGCTCCAGTGACTAATAAAAAAAACCACATTTTACATGATGTTTGGAACATCCGTAGCAATTCCTCATGTTAGTGGAGCTGTTGCATTTTTAAAATCTATGAATCCTAATGGGAGGCCCTCTGCTATCAAATCAGACCTGATGACAACATGCACTTATGATCAAGTTTTATACTTGAAATGCGTCATGTAATAATGCAAATATCACATTGACCAAAACCTGGAGATGCTTTTTTCCCGTTATTCTAAAAGATTGGATATTTATAATTCCAGTGATTCCTAAATTGAATTTAGTACTTTGAAATGCACAATCCCATAAAGCAATATTTTTCCTAGGGTTAGTTCAGGGCCATCCTTGAAGTCAAGTATTGAATTAGTTCAACTAGTGATTATAGTCAATGTTAATGGTAATGGGTATTTAATTATTTGAATGTCACCATATATGTCCTTTGTCAAAAAAATTCATGTTTCACAACTGCCTCTTTTTCTGACAATTGCACTCTAATGCATATGGCAGCCATTGTAAGGAACAATATGGGAATTTTTTTTACTAATGCATCAGATATCGCTGGGACGCCATTTGATTTTGGAGCGTGAGTAGTAAATTCAATCATAGCTCTGCATCCAAGACTTGTATATGAAACATCAATCGATGATTACTTCCACTTTCTGTGAAATTACGGTCTAGACTCTGAAAATATCAAGCTCATTGTTGCGAATAAAACCTATAGGTGTCCATCCGGTGCAAAGGTGGACCTGATCAGTAACATGAACTATCCAATTATAGCCATTTCCAAGTTAAATATTGTGAATGGGAGTACAAACATAAGCAGAAGCATCACAAACATTAGTCCTGATCTTGCACCGACTTACAAGGTTACCATTGGTACACCACCGGGTCTGAGTGTGAAGGTTTCCCCACAAATTCTTCAATTCTCTGAAACTACCAAGAAGGTATCTTTCAATGTAGTTTTTAGAGCGACCAAGGTTGCCACCAAAGGATATGTTTTCGGTACACGCGTGTGGAGCGATGGAAAGCACAATTTTCATACTCCTTTTGCAGTGAATCTGGTGTGACCAAACCATAAGGGGCAACCTTATAGATGTTCAAGTAATAAAACAAATGAAACCAGCGAGGTTGCGTATTCCTTGCATAGACCATAAAGTAATAAAACAAGTGAAACCTGCTTTTTGTAAACCTGTTTATTTGTTAGATATAATGGTTTATCGTTATATATAATTATCTATGGTAATTTCTTGAACAGTTATCAATATCATGGGAAAGAGGGAAAAAATGAGTTTCCAAACTTCGAACAAATAAACAGTATGTTTTATAAAGTGTAATATACCCAAATACAACTCTTTCATAAATGTTATAAATGGACTAATTAAAATATGAAAACTTGTAGTAACTAAAAAACAAATTATTTCTCAAATCATAGGAATTAAGATAACTATTCAACATATGATATAAAATTGAGGAAGAAAAAATCAACCCTCATTATAAGTTGGACCAATTTCAGTATATAATGGCTAATAGATGTTAAAATAAGATAATTATTCTTTAATGATGAGTTGGCTAAACATAGAGAGTCAATGAACTGAATGATTGTGTGATTGAGTATTTGAGTGCTATTCAAGTTGAGTTAAGTGATAGACGACTTTGAGTGTGTGGTTGCATATCAAGGCGAGTAGCTAGTTGGAAAATGATAAATACCCTTCACCAGGTTCATTGTAAGTCTCATGTTTTGTGTGATAAATAGAAGAGAAGCAGCTTATATTTTGTGTGAATTCATGCTTTGTCTCCTCAGCGTTTCCAGCGAACAAATTGATATCAAAGCGAAGAAGAACGGATTTGCAATGGTCAGTGTGAGAGGAAAAATCTGTTTTTTTCTAGTGGTTTGAGCGTTAATGCATCCTACGGTTATACGCAGAATGCTATAAGGCTGGTTTGTGTGGCGTTAGAGGTAACGTAAGATTTACTCATCGTAAAAGGCGTTGAACGCACGACCTCACCAAATGCTATAAGGCTGGTTTGTGTGGCGTTAGAGGTAACGTAAGATTTACTCATCGTAAAAGGAGTTGAACGCACGGCCTCACCAAATGCTATAAGGCTGGTTTGTGTGGCGTTAGAGGTAACGTAAGATTTAGTCGTCGTAAAAGGCATTGAGCGCACGGCCTCACCACAAGAGGAGGTTAAGCATCATAAAATCTTAACGCAGTTTGTATAACGTGTTTAAAAGCTAATTCTTTGAACAAAGTCCAATGACTTTTTGAGTGGGAAGTTCTTTTGATACGTTGTGTGGGAAGCTTATATTAAAATGAGAGCTACTTACAATTAAAGTTTGTTTTTGTTGTTTTTAGTATATAAAGATTTTTTCTTTTTTATCTTTATATATAAATAATATTAAGGTTTTTCAAAAGATTTTTGAAAAAGTTTTTATTTTTGTTTATTTTTATAAATAAAAAATTTGGTTTTTATTGAAAGGGTATTTTTTTTCCTTTTTTTATCCTTTTCTTTTCTTTCTTGAAAAAGAATTTTACAAAGGAGAAATTTAGGGTTTTTTCAAAACAAATTTTTTTGGAGAAAGATGGCTTTCTCAAATTTCCAGCCCTAGTTCCCATCATTTAGAGGGAAAGATTATGATGCGTGGGTCATTAAGATGGCGACCACGTTGTTGGCACATGATGTCTGGGATTATGTCCAGTTTGAGTTTTCAAAACTTAAGGATGAAGTAGAAGAACAAGCTCTCAGTAATACAGAGAAGGAAAAATGAAACAAAGACAAGAAGAAGAATGCACAAGTGTTGCAACTTATCCAGCTGGGAGTGGAACGAGTAATGTTCTAGAAGATAATGATCACATCTTCAGCAAAAGTAGCATGGGATACTTCGGCAACAAAATACACATGTATGACCAATGTCAATATTGTTAAGTTGCAGAATACTAGGAGATATTTTGAAATTCTACAAATGAAGGAGATAGAGGACATCGATTCTTTCATGAATCGGGTTATAATTGTCCTAAATCAGTTAAAGATTTATAGTGAAGAAATTAAAGATCAAACAGTGGTTGAGAAGGTCCTAAGATCTTCGTCTACCAAATTTGATGTTGTGGTAACAACCATAGAAGAACCCAAGGATTTGGCATCATTAACAGTTGATGAGATGATGGGATCACTTCTATCGCATGAGGTAAGGATAGAAAGAAATAATGATTCCACTTTAGAGACCGCTTTCAAAAGTCAAGTTTCTATTTCAAGAGACAGAGGTCGAGGTAGAAGTAGAACTAGAGGTAGGGGCGAAGCATAAGATATGGTGGTCAGAGAGATGGCCGAGAAGAGCATGAACATGAAAGTGGAAACAACTACAGAAGCTTCAACAATAATCAAAGAGTTGACAAATCAAAGATGAGATGTTATTACTGCAATAAATTTGGTCTGTTTGTAGGAAGAAGATATCTGATCTAGGGAACCAGAGAGTTAATGTCACTACAGAGGGTACTAACTCCATGTTCCTAGATTTTCATACCATGCATGAACCTTCTACTAGTGTGTGGTTGTTAGACAGTGGTTGCAATAACCACATGATCGACAACAAGGATTTGGTTGCAAATTTCGATCAATCTGTGAAAAGAGAGGTAAAGTTGGGATTCACAAGACTGTGGAAGCAGAAGGAAAAGGAGTGGTCAACATTCTGACCAAGCAGGGGGAGCTGAAGATAGTCTCAGAGGTATATTATGTTCCTAGTCTCAAACATAATTTGACGACTGTTGGTCAATTGACACAAAAAGGATAGAGAGTTGTCTTTCAAGGTCAAGAATATGTTATATATAACAAGCCCCCAAGAAAGCAGCTGATAGCAAAGGTGCAAATGACGAGGAACAGACTCTTTCCTCTAATTATGAATTACAATGGTGATGTGAGTTCTTTTACAGATGCATCTTCTAATGATTATTGGTTATGGCACTTTCGATTTGAACACTTGCACTTTTCTGGTTTAAGATTGTTGCAGCAGAAACAGATGGTCAAAGGATTAGCTCCCATCAAAGAACCTGCTAGTACTTATAAGTGTTGCATTTTGGGAAAGAAACACCATGAAAGTTTTCCAAAGGGAGTTTCATATAGAGAAAAACAACCTCTTGAGCTAGTGTGTACAGACTTGTGTGGACCTATGAGGACACAGTTGATTGGTGGAAATTGTTACTTCCTCACTTTCATTGACGAATACAACAAAAAGACTTGGGTTTACTTCTTGAAGCAGAAGTCTAAAACTTTTGCAAAGTTCAAAGAATTCAAATCCTTAGTAGAGAACCAAAGTGATCGACAAATCAAGGTATTCGAGTCAAATCATGGTGGAGAATACGATTCAAAAGCATTCCATGATTACTACAAACAACATGGAATCAGAAGACAATTTACAACCAGGTACACACCGCAACAGAATGGTGTAGCAAAGAGAAAGAACAGGAAAATTATGAACATGGTAAGAAGCATGTTGAAAGGTAGAAACTTGTCTAATGAGTATTGGGCAAAAGCAGTTGCATGTGTTATTTATGTGATCAACAAATCTCCTACAAAGAGTGTGATAAACAAAGTACCAGAACAAGCATGGTCAGGTATGTATTGCAGCGTATCTCATCTCAAAGTATTTGGATGTTTAGCTTATGCACATGTGCCTAAGGAATGAAGAGGAAAACTGGATGATAAAAGTGAAAAATGCATATTCAATGGTTATAATGAGAAATCAAAAGCTTACAAATTGTATAACCTTGTCACAAAGAAGACCATAATTAGCAGAGATGTTGTGTTCAAAGAACAAGAGTCGTGGAATGGAACTGTAGACAAAACAATTGATGCACAAGTTCCACTGATGGAAGAAGATGATGTAGGAGAAAAGGAGCAGCAAGAATCACAAGTGAAGACACCAAACAGGGACACACCAACAAAAACTCCAAGATTTTCAAAGAGCATGGATTTTCAAGAATGTCAGCAGATTGAGATTCTCCCAATAGTCAATCGGGTGATGAATCAAGCACTACTAAGAGAAATATGACAAGTCTAAAAGA
>APFE030329754.1:0-10986 GCA_000404065.3 Pinus taeda
TATCAATTCTTCTGTAAAAATTTCCCAAGTGATAAATTGTTTACGAGAGCAAAGCCATTGATACCATACAAACTGATTTGGTTCGAAATATAAAGTTTCCATATGTACCTTTTGTGTGTTTTGCACATTATTGAGATCGAAAAATTGCTCCATCTGTAATATCCATGTTGCGGGATCCTTGCCATCAAACTTCCTCATATTGATTTTTGGAATATGGTGGGTCTTTGATCCAACATTAGAGTCTATGGAATCATGATTTAAATTTCTTTTGTTCTCATCATGAGCTTCCTTTACTACCCTTTCACCCTTAGTGACCCTTTCTTGTAGCAACTTATTCATATTTATCTTCAATTCTTCCATGTCTGTTTTCAAATCTATCTTCAAATCATCCATCTTAGCTTCCACGTGATTCATCTTAGCTTCTACACCTTTTTGTAAACAATCCATCTTAGATTCTATTCCTTTTTGTGCAAGTGACACTTGTTGCACTTGGTCTCGTAATTTTGATATATCATGTTGCATTTCTTCCTCTTCTTCATGAGTCATGCTAGAGCTTTCAAGTCGCCTACTAGGCGTTTCCATTTTCTTTCTTCGGGGCATCAATTACTGATAATAATGCTTCACTATGCCCTTTTAATTCCTTCCAAATAAATTTTCAAACCAAGATTAAGCAAACATTTTAAAAAATATACACACCTTTTTTCACTTTCTAGGAGCTTGATATTGCCTCTGATGTATCTATGTAATTTCGGATCATCCAGTTCTAAAATTGCGATCTGTAGTAGTCCTCTATGTCCTCTTTCCAATGCCACTAGTTTGACCCCAATTGGATTCTCCAATGAAGAGTTATGCCAAATCTCCCACAGTAACCTGATTATAGACTAATTCAGTAGAGCGAAATTATACGACGTTCCACGAGTCACTATTTCGACCTCTGGCTCTAAAAAATATATAGAAGAAACTACAGTCCGTCCTCTTTCTGTACCTTTTTACGAAATTTCAATCCAATGCTCAGAGAAAAAGTTATGACGATTTTCCCTAGCTCACCTGTTTGGAATGTAATTCAGGAGTCTGCAAAAAGACCAACTTCCTCAGATCATATCTCCACAATTATAGCTCAACATGCTCTGAAATTCGGACCCAGTGTTCAGCGTCAATTCTTCTCAAATGGGTTTTTTTTCAACTTCTGAAATGTCGCAGAAAAAAAGTTATAGCGAAAATGCCACGATGACCTGTTTGGAGCAGCGAAACCCTAGAATCCAAAGCTCTGATACCAAATGTTATGAAACCAGCTCAAGAAAAGATAGAAAAGATAGATCAACGCCTTAGAATTCAGCCTCTTCGAGGGGGCAACCTCTTTTACATTACATTAAATGAACAATTCTTGGATGATTCAAATGACAAAACCTCCTTTCTATATATAGGAGCTAAGGGGTCATAACATAATCAGAGCCTACATAACAATAATAATGTAAGGGCACAAGAATAACAATAGTGGGCTTCTATGGGGCACAATAGTAACAACATGGGCACAATAGGGGCACAACAATGTTAATAAGGGGTACAACTACAATAGTAATGGGGTAATCACTAGTATTATGGGGACCCAACATAATTTTTCACCAAACCATCTCGCTACGGGGAGAATGTCTATTTCAACTTCTTGGGAAAACTTTGGGGCATCTCTATTGTAGATCTTTTTGTGAATCGGGAGTATAATTCCATGAAATTTTTGAAGAAATGTGGCACGAAATTTGATTCCCACATGAATTTATGATAAATTTGAATGGGAAGTAGATTTTGAACTATCCACTTCCATCCCACAGCAATAAATTTGGAAACAAACCAAATAGCGTCCATAACATAGGCACTCATAAAAAATGGAGGGTAAATCCTCGAAGCAATGCTTCTTTTTCTTTTGTATTCTAAAATTTTAGTGGTTAAATTATCTGACAGAATTTGAGCCCAATACATTATTGTAGCATTGATAGCCACATCCACTAGTGGTAACCATTATGATGAAAATTTGTTGCTGTCTGGTTTACCAAATCGTCTACATAACATAGGAGCGGAAAAACAGTAAGGGGAACAAAGAGAACCAGTGGCGTACATACCATTTTTATCTTTTTTGAGTATTTCCTCATTGTTTGACCAGTTCTTCGTGCATTCTGCCAAGTCTTCATTCTCCTTGGCGAACTTCTCGACAAATTGCTTGTTGTAGATGGCCTGGGGTTCTGGTAAATGGTACATGAGCCTTAGGTTGTCTAGAGTAAACGACCCCATGACTTTTTGGCTTGCTATCTTGAATTCTCTATCAAATATGTCTGCGTCATCTATAATCCACTTAACCATGTCGGTATAAGGGAGTATCTTGGGTCTTGCAGCAATAAGGTGTAGAAATGAGCATGCAAGTTCAGTTAGGGACGCATCAGAAGGGTCGCGCCCATCCACTATAATTGTTACTTCATAATTCTCTGTTGTTCCTCCTCTAACAACTAATACATTGTTTCTCACATAGATGTCCCTGCATCCTGATTACAGGGAGTGTCTGTGAACAATGGGGTCATTTCTGACTTTTTAGCAATGGGTGCCTTTCCTTTCTTCACCATTTCTTCGTATTTGTGCTCTGTGTGTTCTCCCTGAAAGTTGCAAGCAGAGAGCAAAATATGGCGACATAGGGTTTTTAATTCTAAATCATATCAAAATTTATCAACTTAGGTCAAATGGTCCTTTACACTGATCCTAATTGTTCTTTTAATAAATGTCCACTAATGAACCGTAATGCTAAACTTTAATGTTCATAACTTCACATCGAAAGTCGGGAAGTACTCTCCTAGAACCCTGAGCCCTTTGAGTTGCGATAAAAGTGATTTTGCGATTTGCTTCGCAATATCGCAGATCGCTATATCGCAAAAATTGTTTTCGTTAAAAACCACCGCCATATGAGTTGCTGCGGTATGCGATTTGCGAGATGCTATCGCATTTTGCAATATTTGCTTCTACTTTATTAAGTAGTGTCGTGTGTTTGAAAGTGCGATGAGATAAGGTTATAAGATTTTATGATCTCGCATTTTCACGGATCGCATTTTTAAGGGGTAACATTTATAAGGGAGGCCCGCCGTAATTGTTTTGCAATGTGAGAATAATCTTTTTAAAGCAGTTTTTTTAAAGGTTTACTTTAATATTCATGACTTTCCGTTATAAAGTTATTCTCATGCTTTTTGATCATGTAGCACTTTTTATAAGAAACTCATCGTTTGTGAAGTTTTATGCACTTAAAGTATGAAAGGGTAAATTTCCATGTTTTAGCAAGTTCCACTTTAACATCTTATTTTATTCTAGAAACAAGAAAGACATGATTAAATGCTAAGATTTAATTTTTTGGAAGGGTCCCCATTTATTAATGTTATTACTAACATAAATAAATGGGGGGGGGGGAGAGGCGGGGGTTGTTGATAAGCACAATAGTTACTAGTGCCAATACCTTTACCGGGCGAAGAGGAAGAAGATGAGGAAGAAACAACCGAGGAAGAAGGAAAAGGGTCAACTTTAGGATCAATTGGACGTTGATCTTGTCTAGTTGGAGGAGTACTCGATTGCAGAGAAATCATGTCATTTTGAACCAAGGAGGTTGAGAACAACCATACTGACAACCCAATGGTAAGTCCCAGAAGGGAAAATGTACCCATATAAGGAGCACCAATATTTCTAAAAGGAGGAAAAGGATTCCCATCAAAAGGAATTCCTTGATTAGTGGACTCTAGAGTTGTTTCCATATGTCTCAACCTAAGATCAACTAAGGAGTGAGTGTGGAGGATGTTATCCATGGTAAGTTAATTTTATTTTAATCAAAATAACATGACAAAACAAAAGAGGGATAATCTAGGCAAAATGATTACCACGCAACTACAAACTTCAATATACTGCCTCAATAAACCAAGGACTTAACATACGTGCAGGCAATCTCCCTGAATGCTGTGTTCGGTGTATCACAATGTACAAGGCGGCTGACTCGGTTACCTAAAGATGGATAGCAACCTAGTGTTGTCCTCTAATATATACCTGAAAGTACGTGGAGGCCCAATCCATGTTAGCGTTGTCTAATGCAAAATGCACAGTGAGATCATTCCTTTATACTTTACATACTGTAACACCGCCCTATATACCCAAAGGTACGTGGACGAGCTACAATATACTCACATACGTGGAATGAGGTATTACACTCGGAATGTATCATAGACAAGTTAGGGACAACTACAATGTTTTGCGATAGCAGAAGGCGTCTCTAGCCTAGAACCTCTAAATGTTTTGCGTTAGGTGACAATGCTCCATTAGGTTAATTGATCTTAATTTTAAGTTGATCTTGATTAAGAATTTGCCTTCAAAGTTCACCACGTGATGTATTTTTTCAATTCCTAGATTGCAACTAATATGATAAGCATCCTTTTCATTCAATTTTGACAATGGAAACCTTAGCTAGTAGGGAGAGAGAAATTGGATTCTTGTAATCAAAGAACCAAAAACACATCTAATGCAATTTCCCTAAACTATTCCTATGAGCACACACAAACTCTTTCAATGCACAATGAAATTTTTTCTTTTCAATTCCATCAATGTTTGAAATGAAAAAAATGAAACTAATGCACATACAATCAATCAATCTTTTTGCAAGAACGAAGGCTTTACGACAGTTCCTTTTCGAAAGAAATGAAGACTTTTACGACACTTTCTTTTGAGAAAAGATTAATAACTATAAACTAACTTTGACAATGAATTGATAGTGATAAAGAAATCATTTAAGAAACACTAAACAATCAAGGCTAAAGTAGGGCTAGGAGAGGAAACACAAATTGATTTCATAAGTACAAAAATCATTGATATTTTAGCAAGCAAAAATAGAAGGAAATTTTGAAAAAATAAAGTCAAAAGTGGGATTTTTTACCTAAGGAGGATTAGCGCAGCCCTCAAGGGGAGACAATGTGCTTCAAAGCACTGTCCTCAAGCCAAGGGTGCTCTGCAACGCTCTGTGTCTTGACCAAGCCTGCGTTGGTGCCATAGAGGCCATCCTAGGGATTTCAAGCACAATTTTACAAAAACAAAAACACTTCAAAAGGCTGAAAAAGATCAATGGAAGCAAGTAAAGTCTACTAGGGTGTACTAGGATTAAGGTAAACTACCCGGAACGATGATCATTCCCCAGTGGATTCGCCAATTTGTTATGTGGAATTTTGCATCTACGGATAAACAGAAATTCCCTAGGTGGGTAGCTACACCTAGAACAACAGATTTAAAGCACTTAACCCTTTTCTATAGAAGATAAATAAGACAAGGGACCTACTTGTTATCTTTCACTTCCTTTGTCTCGTTTATTTGGCTCCCATCGCTCCTTCTGAAATTAATCCACTCGATAAGTACCTGCAATCATAAACAAAGGACAAAAGCCAATCCAAGCAAGAGATCTATCTACTATAAGTGAATGGAATTGAAAGAATTTACACCTATAATCATCATACATAAAGACAAGAATATGGGAAAAGGTGTAAACATATTTATTAAGTAGAAGAAAGAATTACAATCATGAAGTCCGATCCATTGTCACTCTTCCAGCTTGGGTTCCAACCAACATCACATCAAAAGCACAACACTCTGGCAGCATAACAATACTTGCTTACAATCTCAAACCTCACACCAACAATAACTCCTTACAAATTCTCAAATTCTAACCCCTGGTCACTTAGATGAGAGCTCAATTTATAGGAAAATGATGGTGGTTTGGTCATAAATGAGGGTATTGAATGGCCTTCCAAATTTAGAGTTAGTTTCCATGGAGGAAGGGATGAGAGGATAGGAGGTTACTTAACTCATTCCCTATCCAATTTTTAGGTCATGGGAGATGATAAGTGTGGGAATATTCTAGATGGCTCCAGAAGACAAGAATATTCCCAGAACCCTATGATGATTTCGCTCAATCTCGCCCAACGCAGGTCAAAGTGGGCCTAAGTACTCTGGAAAGCACCTTGACATGGGCCTACCTACACTGAAGTAGACATACCCCTGACCAAGGCTGCACTGGTCCCTCAAGGAGGCATTTCTATAGGGCTTTAGGCCCAAAAAATCTTAGGGAAGGAGGCATTCAAAGTGATGACTTGTCTAGGGCATGTAGCAAATGAATTAGGGTTTGATGAGACCCAATATTATTGATCTGAATGATGGGAGTGATGTGCCCAAATGGATCTACAACAATTTCCCCCTAAAGCATGAAGTCGAAAATGTCAATGTCGAGTGATATGATTTACGATGTGATGAGTAGATTCTGAAGTGGATGGTGACCTGCATCGATTACAATACATAATATCATGATATTTTGATTTTTTTTCATGAATTGCTGAGGGAAGGCATACCCATGCTCAACCTATAAACTTTCATTACAAGTACATAGATAGTCGTCTACAGATATAGACCCATGATAGGATGACCATCAATGTAAAGCCATTGTACAGTTGATTTGGTACATTTCCTGAAATCACAGCCCGGATGGATGAAACTAGATCTAGGGTCTTCTATCTTGTTCAATTGTTCGCTCGAGTATGAGTCTAACCATGTGGATATGTGATCTGAAGTCGAAGATGGGAAGGCACTGTCTGATTACCAGCCAACGATGTAAGTCGTTAACAAATGCGAGAGAAATCACTGATAATAATAATGATCCTCAAAGTACTGCAGTACATTCTGCATGGTGCGAATGTTTTGATGTCGAACACCATACAAAGTCTTTTAGTCGAAGGCCAATGATGTCAATGTATCGCCAGAAGCGAAAAACTTGCCATTGATGTATGCAAGCCTCAAGGTACTGAAAGGGTGTTTCTAAGTGAACTTCTTGGATAATGTGCTAATGTCTACAAGAAGTGACTCATCGTAGGAGGGCCTTGATGTATCCCACATCAATAACACGAAACGAGTGTAATGATTTTTGGAGACGGAATGTGACTAAAGACACAAGGTTTAGGAATGGTGGTCACGAAAATGAAGGTTTATGAGTATTGCAAAGGATGAATTTTAAACTAGGTGACTTCTCTTGAACATGTCAGCGACACTGAATGAATTGGCAACATTGAACCAAAACCAAAGTAATGGATGGTATGATATACCAAGGTATGATGACCATCAAGCAAATAACCCAACCCATGTATGAAGAGGTTTTCCGTTACACCAAAACCCACAGGTGTTGGAAAAAGTTCCAAACCAGTAACTAGGATCGCCAGGGTGGAAATTACGGATTCCATAGTGGTGCGGTGATTCTTCCAACACCCCCCTCAAACACAACTCAGGGGAATTGAACTTGGGTCCAGGATCTAATACCATGAAGAGGTTTTCCGTTACATAAAAAATCGTAGGTGTTGGTAAACGTTCCAAATGAGTAACTAGGATCCCCACAGTGGAAATTACGGATTCCATAGTGGTGCGGTGATTCTTCCAACAATGTAATCACAGTGATGAAGTCAAAATGTCATATTCAAGGGAGACCTACCGCCATAAAGTGGTTTACCCCTTTTCCCATTTTCCCCTGTCATCGTTGACCAGTACCTCTTTATTTTTATCAAGCTTGAGGAGGATAACATATGCTTGTTGTATAGTTCCACCCTTCGGGTGAATCCAAAGATATGTGATGTTTTAATGAGTCTAGCGAACGTGAAACTTGATCTTGTCATGATGGACAAGTTTGTCGCTTTTTGATGTTTTAACAAGTTTAACGACAATGATAACTCAGTGCTTTTCACGTTTAGTGAGTTTGAGAAAGGGAAAAAAAGAAAACTCCAGAAGTTCTTTTCGAAGGTTTGTCTCTCAAGTCTGAAAAAGCGTAAAACAATACGAGAGAGAACCTATTGACCATGTTTGATCAACGTATTCCTTTTTCATAAATAATCTATCTTAGTTTGGAAAAGGGTTAAACTTATGCTGAGTAGATGTCGTTTCCAATCCGTTATTGAGCTGAAAACGACAAGCGCTCGACAATCTTTTCATATTTCGAGAGTTTGAAAAGAGCTTAAAGAGGACTCCACTTAGAGGAACGAGTGGTGTCTAGGATAGGAACTGGTTCCAATGATGTTGGAACTTCTCAAAACATGTTGATTTATGTGAAGAGGTTGGCTAATAAGACCACTCATTGCAACTGTTCCTCAAAAGGGATCAAACAACCAAGTGAAAGTGTATGATCGGCCAAGGAGATAGTGATGATGGAGGGAGAAAAACCAAGGCTCATCTGATGAAAGAGGCTGATATAATGGAAATCACGAGGGTTAAAAAGATGGGTTCATTTTTACACAAGCTTGAACCATAGGGAACTATGTTTGGATTTAGATTCTTGCTTACACAAGCTTGAAATGAAAAACTATGCTTGAATTCAGTTTCATGTTTACACAAGC
Source organism: Pinus taeda (assembly GCA_000404065.3). Taxonomy (NCBI): domain Eukaryota; kingdom Viridiplantae; phylum Streptophyta; class Pinopsida; order Pinales; family Pinaceae; genus Pinus; species Pinus taeda. The sequence goes on from APFE030329754.1 coordinate 8,424, forward strand.
TTGAAACGAAAAACTATGCTTGAGATTGGTTTACATGCCCCTAGCATGATGACTCGATTCTAGGTGCATGCCCCCCAAGATTCATTTCATTCACCTAAGTAGACTACTCGTGGCTATGAGGTGGATGGAATGAAGTTTCATTTACGAGATCAAGTGAAAGACTCGACTGGGATTTTACGAGATCTAATCAAATACTCGAATTGGAACGTTGCTCTAGGGTAGCTTGTTTCATTTTTTTAATGAGCTTGACACAAGACAAGGAACTCTACTCAAATTTCTTGTTTCATTTTTTAACGAGATTGACACAAGACAAGGAACTATGCTCTGGGACCTATTTCATTTTTTGTTTAATGAGGTTGACACAGTAAAAGAATTATCCTCATATTCCTTGTTTCATTTTTTAACAAGCTTGATATAATACAAGCAACTATGCTCATACCCATTGTTTCATTTTTTAACGAGGTTGACACAAGACAGGGAACTATCCTCATACCCTTTGTTTCATTTTTTAACGAGGTTGACACAAGACCATGAACTATCCTCATATTCCTTGATCATGACCCTTAAGATGTCATGACTTCCAAGAGGTTCTCATCAGATCAGAGAACAATGCTCTGGAAGGGATACATAGCAAGGAATCCATTAGAGAGATCAGGTTCCAATGCCCCAAGTCCATAATGCACAACATCACAAAATTGATCTTCAGTTGATGTAGGCATGGAACGGGTTGCCACATAATTGACCCATGGCAGGGAAGATACCATTGGGACAAAATGACCATTTAGGGAATATGGTTCACTAGAAGCCATATTTAGACCGGTAAATGAAAGCTGGTCAATGGTGACAATTTTACCTTCATGCGAGAAACACATCACTCGAAAGGGTGTTGAAACAATAGCTCCCATGTCATAAACATAGTCGCACCCAAGAAGTAAATTGTAATCTAAAGGGCCTGAGACTACCATCACATTGAGATAAACAATTTTTCCTCTCAAAGTAATAGGCAACTGAGGAAGGATCCCTAATGGTTGACTGGTTCCTCTATTAAAATCCATCATATTCTAGGCAATAGGCACAAGTGGCGGTGAATCGAGTGCTTTCCAAGCAGTGGAGGAAAGGATAATCATGGATGCACCTTCATCTATAATAGTGCCAGGAACAATCATATTACAAACCTGTATTATGATCTGGAAAGAAACATAAGAAGGAAGATGACATCCTGCCAGTTGATTCCAATCAAAGGAAGTGACCAAACTACTTGGAGGGGGTACCATAGAAATGAGAGTATTCCCCCCCTTGAGTTATGAGAGCGGGAGGATTTTCCTCCTGTCTTGATGGAACAAGAGGATTGCCCCCAAGCTCATTGGAATTTGAAGAAATGTAAAGTGCCTGAGTGGTATCATACTCACTCTCTACGGGAAAGATACGATTAACTGAAGGTGAAATTGGGTCAAATGTTTCCTCGACGTGTGATTGGTCAGGCATAGACTCATGGGATTCACATTCAGAGAGAGTGGGTTTGACCGATGGTTGATTTTTGTCAGTCACTTTATCAACTAGTGAAGGATTAAGGAAGAGTCTCCTATAACCAGATGGAAGTCACTACGGAGAAGCAAGACGGTTATCCAACACTTTTTTGGCTTCATCCAAATAGGGACAAAGGTGAATGGGGTGATTCCCTTCACATAACCTACAGGGAAACTTAACTTTACCCTTCCTTCCATGAACTTTACTACCACTAATTAATGGTGTTTCACAAGGATGATCTCCAAAGGTTGATGACACAAGACAATGTGAACGAGAAGACCATTCTTCTAAGATCTGAGGAATACTAGAAAAATTCTGAAGAAGATGGTCTCCAAGGATATCGAAGTTTGTGAGGCTTATTAGACGATTTCTCATCAGAATTTGCATTCGAAGCAATGGTTGCTTGGTTTCCCCCTTGCTGAATTTTCTTCTTCTTCTTCTTCTTAGCCACCTGGTTACTAGTGCCAATACTTTCACCAGGCGAAGAGGAGGAAGAAACAACCGAGGAAGAAGATGAAAAGGGTCAACTTTAGGATCAAATTGAGGTTGATTTTGTCTAGTTGGAGGAGTACTCGATTGGAGAGAAATCACGACATTTTGAACCAAGGAGGTTGAGAACAACCATACTGACAATCAAATGGTAAGTCCCAAAAGGGAAAATGTAGCCATATAAGGAGCACCAATATTTCTGAAAGGAGGAAAAGGACTAGGATTCCCATCAAAAGGAATTCCTTGATCAGTGGACTCCGAAGTTGTTGCCATATGTCTCAACCTAAGATCAACTAATTTTATCTGTGGTCAATTAATTTTAGTTTAATCAAAATAACATGGCAAAACAAAAGATAGATAATCTAGACAAGTTAGGGACAACTACAATGTTTTGCGATAGCAGAAGGCGTCTCTAGCCTAGAACCTCTAAATGTTTTGCGTTAGGTGACAATGCTCCATTAGGTTAATTGATCTTAATTTTAAGTTGATCTTGATTAAGAATTTGCCTTCAAAGTTCACCACGTGATGTATTTTTTCAATTCCTAGA
>APFE030329764.1:0-22863 GCA_000404065.3 Pinus taeda
AATGGGGACCATTGCCTCCTAAGAGGGGAGGAATGATCCAGGTGGATATTGGTGGCCACCCACCAATTCCACTTAGACCCCCACCATTGCTTCTTTCAGTTTTTCATTTTCTTTAATTATAGCATAATTTACTATTTTTAGTAGTTTTTTGGGTCCTAAACTTTCGAAGCCGTTTTGAGGCCCTAAATGACATTTTTTGGGAAATCTACCACCAAGGATTTTTTGTCTAAAATCATCTTTTATGTTGTAGTCCTCAGAGAGATCTTTCCAATGGGCTATCATAGGTGTCAAATGAAGATAATATGACCAAGTCGCAACCCCAGGAAGGTTGTTGTCCAACTCACCCCAATGGGGCCCATAAACTCTTGGTGTTACATCTCCTTGGGTTAGGGTTTTGGTTGTTTAGGGTTTTCTCTTATTGTTCAATAATAAAAAGGCCCTTGAGCCTCATTGTAAGAGATGTCAACTCTAATGGCATCAAGAGGGATACATAATTCTCAAGTTTTTCAAACTAATTATTTTTATGTGTGTTTACATGTTTTGGAATATACCAAGATGAACCAGTACAAGTTGTCATGTAACATATCCCGGTAACCTCACATGTAAAAGTAGGGAGTTAAAATTTTTTACACAAATTACCCACAAGTAATTATCCAAATCACAACTCCACATTCCTCATTAACCATGATATTTAATGTTCATTAGTACATAAAGTAAATTTCAATAGAGGACAGTAAGTTGCATAACCATTTTCAACCACTATTGTAGTACATTAACATAAATTGTCTGATGAACCTTGCATCCATTTCATAATTCACTTAACCATACTAATTAATCACATACTTGACATTATGATTATCACAACAAATAAGGAAACAACATCATCAAGGATTTAACACCATTATTCTGACACAATAAGTAATCACATCATTGAACACCCATATACCCTAGAAACCCCATAGGGTGAAAACCAACAAATGTCTAATCTTATTATTAAACGCTCGTGAGTATTTTCACCCCTCACTCAATGGCTTATAAGGGATTCCATCCCTTATCCATTGTTATCAAATATTACAATGAAATATCATTAAAATGTCACATAACTAGCTAAAAGCTATTACATTTTCCATGAAACCCTTTACCTACATATCACCACTCTCTACATCCTTGTGGCATGATTGTTCTATCAATGTACAAACCCACAACTTGTACTCCTGAGCGTGGACCGTTAGTTCTTTACCTACCACAATGTTAAACATCATTTTTCCTTGGCAAAAACGGCCATTGTTTCCTGTCATTGTTGTCGTCGACAAGCTTTGGAAACAAGATTAGTTACAATATTAATCAATCAATAATCAGTCTCTAAAAGTGATCTTTTGACGTCTACTCATGTGCATGAGTCGTAAATATATATCACATCATGCCTCTTCTAATAACGTTGTGAACAAACAGTTATTAAACATGTCATAATAAATAACCAATTCATTTATTCAAGTGAATACTTGTTTTCCACAATTCTTATTCACACTAATGCATAATTATCTTCAAAAGATCTAACCCAATAGTTCTACAGATCCATGTTCCTCTTTACAAGATATCACACAATAGTTATATCCTCATACATGTATTAAACTATTGTTTCTATGCTTTTGCATATGTGTTCTTTTCACATAGGTAATTTTCAAGAACCCATCATAGTTTCTCTATCATTTATGTACAAAGCTATTATGCATTTGTTTCCATGAAACTATCTTAACAAAGTCCTCATGCATTTGTTTCAACAAAGTCTCATAATCAACCTTTCTTTTGCGCATAAGAACTAAGATAATAATATTGGTAACCGTTTATGCATTCAACCATGCAAATAAATCAAACTACCCAATATGCAACAACCAAATCCTTTACCTCTTTACTCATCAAAACATGTAACTTTTGCAAACTCTTGCATAGGGATTAACACCATTAACTTATCTTTTATGCATAAAAATCAAGAAACAATAACAAGGTTAACTTAACCTTTTATGCACCAAAATTAATAAATCGACCCAACTCATCTAGCAAGACAATCTTTTCAAGAGATTATTATTTTCAAGAAAGTTAACATCGATTATTATTTTCAAGAAAGTTAACATAATAACTTTCTCCACGTACACACAAAATCATATTTCCAATGACACAATGGCTACCCTTTCGTGCATGCAACATGTGTTTTTCCTAACACAATTACTTTTACTTCAATGCACATAATCTTTTCATGAAACAAGTATGGATTCTTGTTCTTGTATGAACACTACTCATATGTGTCTTTTAAGAAAAGAAACTCTATTTTTGTTTCAACAGATCTCTCGTAAAGCCATTATTTTCATACATGAAGTATGCACACTTTTTCTAAAATGAAACTATCTTAATGACTATTATTTATGTGTATATAAAACATACGTTTTCTTCAAGAAAGTTAGTAATGATTATCTATGTGCCTAGAAGCACCCGCTCCCTTCACGAAACTAAAATGAAGCTTATCTAGCTCATTAGCTATTTCTATCATGCATGCAATGCATAATTATTTCACAAGAAACTTTTAAAATTAGCTAGTATCACAATGCATTTAAGCATATATCCCTTTTCAAGAAACTTTTATTAAATAAAGATACATATTTTATTCAAAGAAAACTTGGCCACTTTTCACACTATGTCCTCAACAAGTTTACATGTTCCACCATCTTTTCTCAAGAAGATATTTTGGCTACTTAGCAAGAATTTTGTTAATTTATTCCAAGAAAATGATAAAGTGACACAACATTTAACACACAAGATTCACATGTAATCTTTCTAAGAGAAACTACATATTTACTTTATAAGAAAAACTACATATTTACTTAGCTTTATTGTACACACATTGTTTTTCGCATTCTTCATTGCATACTATTATGTATATATTATCTATATTTGGTAAGAAACCTTTCAAAAAGATACCCATATAAACATACATATATTTTTCCTTCAAGAAAGTGAGCAAGTTACTTATCTTATCCATTGGAGCCTCCTTGCGTCCATCACCTTCAACACAAAGAAAGAACTTCCTTTCAATAATATTGTGTGAAAAAGTTTGGTCCTTGCACTGTAAACATGAGACAAAGGAGCATTCGATGGAGTTAACACATATTGGAACCACAGTACTCATCATGCATGGCATAGCTAATCTCTACAACAATGTAAATCCATAATAAGCCACCGAAAAGTTCAATTGTGTGTTTTTATCCACCCCCATGCAACCAATGCACACAGTTTTATTGTCCCCCTCGCATACAGTCTACACAACACCTGGTGTCTGGTTCATTCCCACACAAAACCTCTTCTGTTTAGTAGTGAAGAAGACATTGGGATTCTGAGTGTAAAGCTTAAAGATCTGTCCTATATATGGCCAGCCCATAGACCTTAGAGACAGTTGCACAAGCTTTTTGTTCCCCAGAAAGCCAAAATGACACCATGCACGACGTGTGAAGAAAACGAGTATTGTGAACACGGCCTAATTAATAAAATGGAGGCCATGTTTCTCTAATAATCCTCACCACCCTATAAACTGATACTAAAATCCTGAGCAGTTGAAGAGAAAACTAACTACGACACAGAGGCAGAGCTTGCATTCTTGCTATGTGTTCCTTTCTTGATTTCCTCCTCATTCAGTTTCATGAATACCAAAAACTAGTTTTATAACTTATTCGTACCTTTTTTATTTTACCATGAGTTATTTTAGGGATGTTACATACTCCCCCATTTAACAGGAACATCGTCCTCAGTGTTCATCTCCCGTTGGAACTTTAGATTTTACTCATGATATAACCATCTAACCACACAAGAAGTGATCCTTCCTCTTTAAATAAAATATTTCATTCCAAGAAATGACAATAAACAAAAATTGTAATGATATAACATAAGAAAAAATCAATAGTCATAAGAATTTATAACTACAAAAATATGCAAGTTCTAATTTCCATCACTTGGCCCTCATTCAAATTCATAATATACAAAAACAAATCTCTATATCAACTTACCATTACTTACCAACTACTCTTGGAAATCATGAGCACTTTCACGTAAGCATTTTAATAGTGATTGGATAACCCATCAACCCTCCATGGTAAGTAATCTTGTAATGTATGACTAACAAATTCAATCGCATGAGTCACAATATTCTGAGTCAAATGAAATAATTTTAACTATCAATTAATTGTGCAATGTTAGATGACATTTAAATCACAGTACTTCTACAAGTACTTAAAGAGCACTAACACTCTAATCATCAAAATGATAATTCAGCAAATTGCATGCACATTGTCTTAGCTTCCACTAAACACATCCACGCAGTACTTCGAAAAGTACCCAAAGAACACCTAACTCTCTAATTGATGTGTTCCCCGACAAGAACCATAATGGAAAAGGAATGATCTTCCCAACCCATGGGAATTGGTTTCCACAACCAGGTGGAGTCATTTTCACATCTAGTTTGTTTCTTTGACAGAGACCTTACAAGGTCTAACATGGAATTCCACTAGCCAACCAACTCAAGAAATCCAATGACCACATAGGGTCCAATATAGGATTCCTCTTGGTAGCGTCATGCCTATTCCTCTAAGAGCGTCCCATCTATGAGGAATTTTAGGCCTCCTCTAACAGGCTCAAAATCAATAAAGTTGCCTCAGGCTTTTTACCCTCTTCACCATCTTGGAAAACTCTTTTCCCTTACTAATATAATTGATCTCTAGGGAGAGGAAATATGGGCAGGAAAGTACCATGAACCCCTTCAGGTAGGTAATCTCCATCAACCCAAGGCCTTATAGCCTTTCACAACTATCTGCAACTGTCTGGCTTGTTAAATTTCTCTTTTATCACTCTTTTCCAAAGTAATTTACATAATGGACCATATGAACATTAACATTAAAAAATAAACATTCTGATTTTCCAAATAACACAATCATGCATATCATATAACATTATAATTTCTCATTTATGATTGCAATTCACATTGCAACATTTTATGTGACGAGTTTTCTTGTTGTCATTAAGCTACCACTACTTAATCCCATCCACAACGTTAGTTACACATATGCATCATTTAACAAGTATTCACTTTCCAAATCATTTTAGTTTGACACACAATGCTATCATGCATAAAAGTATATGCAAATATTAATTACTGTGTAAATTCCAATGATAGTTGAGGTAACAATCTAAACATTTCCAATTTCCCACAATGTATTGACATCAACAAACCAATACATGAAGTAACTACCATAATCACTTGTTTACAAATTGTGATAAGCTTAAATCAAATTCAATTCATGCATATAAGTGCTATTAGTTAGTCATACAACACTAACCAATCACAACTACCAATCATCTTACTGAAACCATGGAAAAACTTAATCAAAAATTAGTTATTACAATCAAGTATCACTACTTGACTCATTGTATATTTTCAATATCTAAAGGGTTTCTTCTAATGTCCTTTTAAAACACTATGTCATCCTATTCAAGGATGTTCCCCATATTTTACATTCATGCATTGACTCATTAAAATTAGTTCATTGTAACTTCAATCATGTTCATTAAATGCATCATTATTATTGCCATATTTGCAAGCAAAAGTTGGTAGTTGATTGTCACTTTCCTTAATGTGTTCAATATTGTTCATAAGTGTAATGAGTGTTCAATATTGTTCTTAAGTGTGACACGAGTTTATTGTCTTTTATCCTCATCAAGAATCCAATGTCATGAACATAGTTATGCAACAAACTTTATTACTTACTACGCTAAGCAGTTATAACATGAATCACACATATCATGTCAGAAGTAGTGTACAAAATAAATCAATATGTAGATTGTTAAACTCATACCTGAGTTAATGCCCACTGGTGGAATACCTCAATTTCTTTTCCGCTTACCAATTCCCAAAGGCGCCAGTGCTACAACATTTAGCTATGATACCACTTGTAACATACCTTGGTAACCTCACGTGTAAAAGCAGGGAGTTAGAATTTTTTACACAAATTACACACAATTAATTATCCAAATCACATCTCCACATTCCTCATTAACAATGAGATATAATGTTCATTAGTACATAAAGTAAATTTCAATAGAGCACAGTAAGTTGCATAACCATTGTCAACCATTGTTGTAGTACATTAACATAAATTGTCTGATGAACCTTGCATCCATTTCATGATTCCCTTAACCATACTAATTAATCACATACTTGACATTATGATTATCACAACAAATAAGGAAACAACATCATCAAGGATTTAACAGCATTATTCTGACACAATAAGTAATCACATCATTGAACACCCATATACCCTAGAAACCCCATAGGGTGAAAACCAACAAACGTCTAATCTTATTATTAAACGCTCGTGAGTCTTTTCCCCCCTCACTCAATGGCTTATAAGGGATTCCATCCCTTATCTATTGTTTTAAAATATTACAATGAAATATCATTAAAATATCACATAACTAGCTAAGAGCTATTACATTTTCCATGAAACCATTTACCTACATATCACCGCTCTCTACATCCTTGTGGCATGATTTTTCTATCAATGTACAATCCTGCAACTTATACTCCTGAGCGTGGACCATTAGTTCTTTACCTACCACAATGTTAAACATCATTTTTCTTTGGCACAAATTGCCATCGTTTCCTGTCATTGTTGTCGTCAACAAGCTTTGGCAACAAGATTAGTTACAATATTAATCAATCAATAATCAATCTCTAAAAGTGATCTTTTGACATCTACTCATGTGCATGAGTTGTAAATATATATTACATCATGCCTCTTCTAATAACGTTGTGCACAAAAAGTTATCAAGCATGTCATAATAATTAACTAGTTCATTTATTCAAGTGAATGCTTGTTTTCCACAATTCTTATTCACACTAATGCATAATTCTCTTCAAAAGGTCTAACCCAATAGTTCTACAGATCCATGTTCCTCTTTACAATATATTACACAATAGTTATATCCTCATACATGTATTAAACTATTGCTTCTATGCTTTTGCATATGTGTTCCTTTCACATAGTTATTTTTCAAGAACCCGTCATAGTTTCTCTGTCATTTATGTACAAAGCTATTATGCATTTGTTTCCATGAAACTATCTTAACAAAGTCCTCATGCATTTCTTTCAACAAAGTATCATAATCAACCTTTCTTTTGCGCATAAGAACTAAGATAATAATATCGATAATCGTTTATGCATTAAACCATGCAAATAAATCAAACTACCCAATATGCAACAACCAAATCCTTTACCTCTTTACTCATCAAAACATGTAACTTTTGCAAACTCTTGCATAGGGATTAACACCATTAACTTATCTTTCATGCATAAAAATCAGGAAACAATAACAAGGTTAACTTAACCTTTTATGCACCAAAATCAAGAAATCAACCGAACTCATCTAGCAAGACAATCTTTTCAAGAGATTATTATTTTCAAGAAAGTTGACAAAATAACTTTCTCTACGCACACACAAAATCATATTTCCAATGACACAATGGCTACCCTTTTGTGCATGCAACATGTGTTTTTCCTAACACAATTACTTTTATTTCAATGCACATAATATTTTCATGAAACAAGTATGGATTCTTGTTCTTGTATGAATACTACTCATATGTGTCTTCTAAGAAAAGAAACTCTATTTTTGTTTCAAGAAATCTCTCATAAAGCCATTATTTTCATACATGAAGTATGCACAATTTTTATAAAAGGAAGCTATCTTAATGACTATTATTTATGTGTATATAAAACATACGTTTTCTTCAAGAAAGTTAGTAATAATTATCTATGTTCCTAGAAGCAGCCACTCCCTTCAAGAAACTAAAATGAAGCAAATCTAGCTCATTAGCTATTTCTATCATGCATGCAATGCATAATTATTTCACAAGAAACTTTGAAAATTGGCTAGTATCACGATGCATTTAAGCATATATCCCTTTTCAAAAAACTTTTATTAAATAAAAAATACATATTTTATTCAAAGAAAACTTTATCCAGTTTTATATCCCTTTTCAAAAAACTTTTATTAAATAAAAAATACATATTTTATTCAAAGAAAACTTTATCCAGTTTTCACATATGTCCTCAAGAAGTTTACATGTCTCACCATCTTTTCTCAAGAAGATATTTTGGCTACTTAGCAAGAATGTCATTAATTTATTCCAAGAAAATGACGAAGTGACACAGCATTTAACACACAAGATTCACATGTAATCTTTCTAAGAGAAACTACATATTTACTTTATAAGAAAAACTACATATTTACTTAGCTTTTATGTCCACACATTGTTTTTCACATTCTTCATTGCATACTATTATGTATATATTATCTATATTTGGTAAGAAATCTTTCAAAAAGATACCCAAATAAACAAACATATATTTTTCCTTAAAGAAAGTGAGCAAGTTACTTATCTTATCCATGGCAGCCTCCTTGCTCCATCACCTTCAACACAGAGAAAGAACTTCCTTTCAATAATAATGTGTGAAAAAGTTTGATCCTTGCACTACAAACATGAGACAGAGGAGCATCCGATGGAGTTAACACATATTGGAACCACAATACTCATCGTGCGCGGCATAGCTAATCTCTGCAACAATGTACAATCCATAATAAGCCACCGAAAAGTTCAACCTTGTGTTTTTATCCATCCCCCACGCAACTAGTGCACATAGGTTTACTATCCCCTTGCAAATAGTTCACGCAATGCCTAGTGTCTGGTTCATTCCCATGCAAACCTCTTTTGTTTAGCAGCGAAGAAGACATTGGGATTCTAAGTGTAAAGCTTAAAGGTCTCTCCTATATATGGCTAGCCCATGGACCCTGGAGGCAACTGCAGGAGCTTTTTGTTCCCCAAAAAGCCAAAATGACACCATGCACAATGTGCATACAGAACTAGTACTGTGAACACCAAAGTAATTAATAAAATGGCAGCCATGTTTCTCTAATAATCCTCACCGCCCTATAAACTAATACTAAAATCCTGAGCAGTTGAAGAGAAAACTAACTAGGCACAAAGGCAGAGCTTGCGTTCATGCTATGCGTTCCTTTCTTGATTTCCTCCTCATTCAGTTTCATGAATACCAAGAATTAGTTTTATCACTGATTCGTAACTTTTTTATTTTACCATGAGTTATTTTAGGGATGTTACATGTCATAAAGGAGAAAAACGTAGAATTGTCTCATGGAAACAAAGACAAGGCAATGGGATATCATGGATTTAAAAAATGCACGTGGAAGAGGATATATCAAAAGAAAGTTTCAAGATTTATGAAGATAGAATAAATGACAATCATAAAAGTAGCCTTATGGCAGTGTAATGGAGGTCAAATGACAAGGAAATTGGATATCATGGATTTGAAAGGTGCATGGAATAGGATAGATCAAAGGCAAGTTTCAAGATTTATAAAGATATAATAAATGCCAATCATCAAAATAGCATTATAACAATCTAATGGAGGTCAAAAGTAATTTGGATGAAAGGAAATATATCTTAAAGGGATTTGATATGCATTCAAATATTTTGTAGAAAGAACAAGATAATGGATTGATCAGAGGGATAATTAGAGTGACACACCATGAACTTGATGAAACAAGCTATTGAAATTCAAACAGGGATATAGATGGATCTCAAGGTTATTCCTATATTAGGATTTGTTTTATCGTGTCAGCCATGAAGAGGTACATCTATGTGGTGTTGGTTTCATCCTAATTTTCTCACTAAATCATTTCCTCATTGGAAGGTCTAACTTAAATATTGGCAAAAATAACATGGGAGAATTTAATGCACTTTAGGAAGGCTTGATTACATATTCAAAAAAAACATTCAATAGTTAGTCTTCAACAATTTGGAATTGGATATTCTCTCAATATAGGGAAGAGTTCAAGTATGTAATCTATGTCTTATACAATGTGCTCAATTACTGAAATCAATTTCTATACTTTTCTAGAAAATCTCTTAAACACATATCTTTCAAAAACTTAGCATGCAAGAAAATTTATCTCTAAAAAAACATTGTTTGTCCTTGTGAATTCATTTATGTGTGAGAACCAAAAGAATAATCAAATTGTTGCTTGTGTGGAGAGCAACCTCGTAAAACCATCAACTTGCAATGACCTTTAAATTTGCTTTCTTTAGGAATTCATCTAAGCTTTTTTAAACTGGGGTGTTTTATTAATTTTAGTTAAGACTACTTTAGCTTTGTCAACAATTTAAACTTACTATAATATTCAATTTTAATCTTTTAAGAATTCATGTAAAATCTTTTACTATATTATTTTATTGACATTAGTTAAGGTAACTCCACTTTTGTCAACAAATTGTTTAAAAATTTTATATATTTTAAATAATATAAGTGATTGCTACTTAAAATAAAACCAGTATCTCCTGGATGAGGGTGTACATCACAGTTAATGCATTGGCGACAGATTGGGACGGCAAGTGGCCTAGCCACATGGCCCTTCGTAATATCGCACACCATATCTTAAACCGAATTAACAATGCCCATAAATGGCAATTAAGCCAGCACTGCAATCAACCTGACTGCATCTACCCGCCTCCGCTCCGATTAATGGTGACCTCTGGTAATTTTCACTCCACCACCCTTGTCTCTAATCCCTCGCCTTTGCAATGCCATTGCCCACTGGCCACACTGGAATTGAGCTTTCGCACTGCCACAGGCAGACGCTGCAGCATTCTATGCTACATTGAAATTGGCCCAGGCAATCATTTTACTCAGAGCATGGTCTACAATTTCATTCTCCACCCCGCATTGGCTGATATTCCTTTCTCTGACCCAACCTCTGATTCTGTTGAGCCTTTTCATCACTCTGAGCCTTCTCCCAATAGAAATTCTCCTCCCCCTAGTGTCAAAATGCTTAGGACATGCCACAGAATGCGAAGCAGAAGAGGGAGCAGTAGAGGCAGATTGCCTTGCTCTCCACCGTCTCCTGCCTCAGACACCTCTTCCCCCTCGGTTCATCTGACCACAAGCCGATATCCATATATTCGCAGCGGCAGAGGTGGCTCATGAGCTCTCCGTCTCCAACCAATGTATTGCAACTCTCCACCCTCTGAAATCCCCAGCAGCCCCGCCACTCAACCCATCCACTCAGCCCAATTCACTTATCGTTGCTCCCTGATTCAACCCATCATTACCGTCACCATCTCCATGACCTTCCACGAGGAGCCAACTACCAAAGGTGAACGACATACTAGCAAAGAGCCAGCTACTGGAGGGTGGACGCCATATGAGTAAGGAGCCAGACCGCATCGAGAGAAGATCTTATTGCACAGCAGCGAAGCAGGACACTCCTCTGAAGAAGATTACGGTGAAGGAGAAGGACCATGACCATCAGGCAGATGATGACATGGGAGAAATGCCGCAGGAAGAAGACGACATGTATGCTTACGGGTGTCCCATTGTTGAGGAACACTTGTCGCTGCAACATGACACTTGACTTGCTAGCATGACACTTGACCAGCTACTCAACATACCACGTGTCTTCGAATTTTAGGTTGCTGGAATTATTTTATCTGGTTTTTTTGGGGCTTTTTTGAAAAACTTGTTGTCATTTGGTTTCTTTGATGTATTTTCTCGCTTTCTGAAAAATGGGTTAGATACTGTGATTAATTGTTGGTTTCCCCTGTAGGGGCAGCAAGATAATATTTATAATTTCATTTTTGAACTAGACTGGTTTCCCGTTGTGGGCAGTCACAATATGTTTTCGCTGATATATGCCTTAAACTAAGGCACAAACATGCAAGGCTTAGTGAACAACATTATGTTTCATAATAGATTTAACATAATTTGAAAAAAAACTATTATATTTCCAAATATAAAATATAATTTTTCTATATATAAATAAATAATAATTATATTGTTATTTAATATAATATAAATATTCCAATTTTATTACTATTTTAAATTTTTATGATAACAACCTATTAACATTAAATATAAATTATGGTTTCCTTAACCAGGAGAAGCAGGGTAGGAATTTGGATTTCTCTTTACTCGTCATACAATTTTTTTTTGACGTTTTGGGTCCTTATGCTTCCGTCAAGAAATGTTATATTAAAAATTTTGCCCGTCAAGACTGATGTTCTCATAATAAATTAACCCTTCACTAATAAAGTTTTGATTAAAAAATTACCATTTAATAAATAATTATGTTGAAAATTTTCATATATTTATCGTAAGGAAAAAACCGAAATTTGAAAAAACTCAATTGTGGAGGTTTCAATAAACAGTGTTTTTGTCGGAGTTAACATCCCGAACTACACTAAATAATAGTTTAGTGTAATTTCTTTGTGCTTGGGGTGTATATATTTTTGAGCCAATAGTTCAAATAAACAATGTTTTAGTGAATTTTAAGTAAATTTAAAAATTTGTAAATATCTTTATTTGTTTTTTTCCTCTAATCAGAAATTATATATATCTTTATAATATATTTCAAAAATTTATTGGAGTTATCTATTTCTTTATTTAATAATAAGATTAAAAATAATCAACTTGTTTATTTTAATTAGATTATATTTTAAAATCAAAATGTTGAAATCTATATATCTAATAAATAAAAAACGTAAACGATAATCAAAATTTAATTTAAACTGAAAACTCAAAACTTACCATAAAAACAATTAAATTTTATTGACTTGATCCAAAATCTTGTAAAACCCTTCATCACTATTAAAAGAAGATGATAACAGACTTTCAAATTTACTGAAATTGATGAGAAATATAGTCACATTAACTATAATCAAAATTTAACTTAAACTGAGAAACTCCAAAACTTACCATAAAAACAATTTAAACAATTAAATTTTATTGATTTGATCCAAAAACTTGTAAAACCCTTCATCACGATTAAAAGAAGATAATAACAAACTTTCAAATTTACTGAAACTGATGAGAAATATCGTCACCCTACTATTGCTAAAATTGAATAATTTAAGAAATTAAAAAGGGATGATAACAAACGTCCAGCAATTGATTTATTCCGTCCAAAAAAATTAAAATCACATTGTTGTTTGAGTGTGTAATCCTCTTACATGTGCTTCCTGTCCCTGAAATGCATTTAATTGGTAACAATGTTCCAGAAATTTCCATATGTGATGGTTTCTTAAACCTACCATACTCATAAATGGTTTCTTTAACTGTTTTTGTCGGAGTTAACATCCCTGTGATTAATTCAGATCTAACCTTTTTTATCTGTCCAGGCTCACATCTAGTCAGACTTACTCTTACCTTTTTCCCTCGAGATTTTGTCGTTGGCCTTCCAATGGATGTAACAAGTTCCATTCCCACGACTTGAAAAAGTCTGACCACTCGAGTAAAGGCCGACACATCCCTGAGATGTAATGATTTTGGCATCACTCGCCTTCCTCCCCTGAACCTCAATGCATTTTGCAATGACCTCTTGAAAATTATCCCCGGGTCTCTTGAAGCAGTGCTCCTCGGAAGCCTCCATTCATTACAGCAGAGGAAAGCTTTCTTCAAAGTTCAAACCTGTCATTGGCTATTGTTGGCAGTGCATTGCCTCTCTTGGAATTCACTTCCCATAAAGTTGAAGATGATTCCAGAGGGTGGTTACTTGTGGCTGTCTCCACAAAACAAACCAATATAATCCCTTTAAATTTGCAAGTGATCCACTAAATTAACCGCCGGCGGCAAATTATTTGTTTGATTCAACTCGGAGTTTGCACCCTCAGAAATGGCAGAGAATCTGCAACCAAACATCCACCAAAAGTCCATTCTGCGATTTGGCTAACAAATTCATGTGCAGAATCAAATATAAAAGCAAGGTCGGATTTACTTTAGGTTTTTCTGGATGCCTTTTCCAGGATTTCAGAATTTCATTGTTGCGAACTTAATTTGAAGCATGGTGTGCATGCAAAATTATCCACACATAGGAATTATCACTTACACCACAAAAACATGTCAACGTTGCTAGAGACAGGATGGCTTGCTGGAGGCCGGACAAGTGGCCATATGGAGGAGAAGAACCTTAGCTTCTGCTTTCTTGAATAGGTATTAATGACGTTTTCAGCAAAATATTAACCGTCAAAAATACGTTTTGAACGGTTCCAAACACGTCTTACAAAACGGGCTTCAAAATTTTCTAACCATCAAATATGTTCAAAAGGCTTTATGACGGGTAAAATGTCCGTCAAATTCCATCCCTGAGAAGTGAACTTCAATGGACGTAATGTTGTATACATGAATGATTTATGAACTTCAATATACATAATGTTGTATATATATGATTTATGATATAACGTTTATAATTCTCAATTTATATTCTTATTAAAATAATTTTTAATATAAAAAAATTATTATTTTATATTTTGTGATAATTTATAAATTTATTTTTAATTTTATTTAAATTAAATTTCATAATTATAGGTTTATTTTATATTTAAAAAACATAAAAAATTTTAATCTCGCAACCAATATGAATTAAATATTTTACCAAGTAAGAAAAATATTTAAAAATATATAAATAAATAAAAATATTGGATACATTATAAAAACCCAAGATTTCTTAAATAAAAATAGTTTAAAATTTTATAAAATAATTTTATAATATTTTATAAAAATTACAATTATATATATATATATATATAATATATAATACTTTTTTTATATTTATAATATAATAATTACTAGTTGTAATATAAATATCCAACTACTCATTATTATAGTATATCGTATTAATTTGCGAATATTTTGTTTTAATAAATAAAATATATATCACCTAAGATTCAAATGTAAATCAGAATATTTGGTTGATAATATAGGAAAAGTGGAGTTGATATGTATGCAATGTTGGTAACTGCATGGTTTTATGCTATCTTATAAAAGGTTAGTGTGTTGGTATCTTTATTATTTTAATATTGATTTAATTATTTAAAATCAATTTAATTATAATATTTTTTTAATGTTATTAATTTTAATATAATATATATATATAGTATTATATATATATATATATTATATATATACATATTTATTTGAATAAAAATAAATATTATGGTAAAATTGATATTAATAATTAGCTTCCTCGGTAGACAAGTTGGTAATCATAATGTGGTGAAGTTCGTTTGAAAGTCGAGCTCCTCGCTGAAGGCCACGAGTTCAATTCCCCCGAACTAACCCAGAGTTGTGGAAAGGGGCGAGCGCAGTTTCTCAGAGGTTATAGTGGTAGCGGCCAGAATCAACCCCGTGTAATGCAAGTTGCAAGGCTGCTCCAGAATCAACCCCGTGTAACGCCCATGTAATGCAAGTTGCAAGGCTGCTCCAGTTACCGATTCCTCTGTAAGTAAAAAAATATTAATATTGATATTATATTAATATTAATAATTAATATTATTAATTATTATTAATACTAATGTTAATATTAATATTAAAAATTTTACCATAATATTACTAATAAAATTAATAATTTTATCAGGTAAAATTATTAATATTAATTTTTATTAATAATAAAAAATTAATTAATTTTACCATTAATAATAATATTTTACCATAATATTAATTTTTATTTAAAATAAATTTAAATATGTTATATAAAATTACTTTAAAAATAGTATTTAAAATTATAAACATTAAAAAATAATTATTATTAAATTGATGTTAAATAATTAAATCAATATTAAAATAATAAACATATCAACACACTAACATTTTATAAGATAGTAAAAAACCATGCGTGTACCAACATTGCATACATATCAACTCCACTTTTCCTATATTATCAACCAAAATATTCTCAAGGTTTACCTTTGAATGTTAGGTGATATATATTTTATTTATGAAAACAAAATATTCACAAATTAATACGATATACTATAATAATGAGTAGTTGGATATTTAAATTAGCTAATGAAGCTTTATGAAGAGAGGAGCTAATAAAACTGGGGAACGAGGACGACACGGGCGAATAGCTAGGGTTTCCAGGCTTCTGTAGGTGTTAATCTCCATGGAAGGGCGCAAAGGAGGGAAAAGGAACACTGAAGAGGAGCAAGATGATACCAAATTAAGGGAGAATAATAGCACAAAAGAAAATGAAGAAGAAGACAAGGAACAGAGAACAAAAGACAAAGCACAAAAGGGACCATGTAAACCCAAAGCTGAGATTATACCCAGAGTAGTTTTAAATGATCCTACTTTGCAGGTGCACAGGGACCACATGTGGACATAGGCAATCATTTGTAAATTCATGGGATTATGGCTCACTGAAAAATCTTTACAGACATGGATTAAATACCACTGGAAATCAAAAGAAAGCATAGACCTACATCTTGGGTCAAAGGGATTCTTCAATGTGGTCTTTACAAATATTGAATATAAAGGCAGAGTGTTTGAAGGAGGGCCCTACTTCTATGCAACAACAAGCCTCTACATGCGGTCATGGATGATGAATTTTGTCCCAGAGTGTGAGACTTACTTTAGTCCCAGTTTGGGTAAGACTCTACTCTCTACCTCTTGATTACTAGCAAACAGAATCGTTATCTGCCATAGGAAATAAATTAGGGCGTTTTGTCAAAGCTTCTGAGGCCACTAGAAGGGGAAAATACACTTCCTTTGCAAGAATATGTGTGGAGATGGATCTCTTTGGAGCTCTACTGGATGAGGTAATCTTGAAACTTTTTGATGAAGAATGGGTGCAAACAGTAGATTATGAACATATTCCATTCAGATGCTACAAATGCCATGAGCATGGGCACCTATTCAGAGACTTCCCTCTCAGTAAAATAGAGAACAAGAGTAAAGCAAACATAATGAAAGATACTAAAAGCTTTCACAAAGTGGTACATAGAGAAAAAGGTGGAAAAAGGGGGCGTAAGAAACATCAAACAGAAGGGCAAAAGGCCAGTCAGAAGAGGTTCCAAGTACTCGAAGAAGAAGAAGTGATAACAAAAGTAGATCAAGTAATGTGAGGAAGTCCAGTGGAGAAGGAGAAAGAAGAATACCGTGAACAAACACTAGATATTAATAAACAAAAAGAAATTATAATGAGTGATGCAGAACTGGAGATGGACCAGGAAATGACCCAGAGTGAGATGGAAATGGAGGACCACGAACTACAGGAGATTCTTGATAGAGAACACCTATATCTAGAAGGGCCCTTGAAACAGGGAACCATAGGAGGGGTAGACTCGTTACCTCAAGAAGAGTTCAATAGAGTAAAGTAGCTATTCATATGGAAAACTCGGGCTCAAGGGTTGGAGAGGCAAAGAAACAATGAAAGGTAGGGTAACGAAGGTGTGAAAACTATGAAAACCACACCAGGATTAGCACCTAGAAACCCAGGAAAGAACAGAGGCAAGAAAAAGCATAATGAGCTATTGATGGAATGTGGAAAGCTAATGATAGATTCAAGTAAGTTGAAAGACCTAACTAGCTACTCCTTTACAAATCTTTAATAATGAAGTTCACATCTTGGAATATCAGGGGTCTAGGTAGTAAAAGAAAACAAAGATTACTTAGTAATAGAATGAAACAAGCAGCTCCGGATATGATCTTCATCCAGGAAACTAAATGTTCCATTCAAAAAATAAAAGAAATACATAGCAATTGGCTCAATCGATTTGAGTTTCTAGAAGTCAAAGCAGAGAATACAGAAGGAGGCATACTCACTCTTTGGAACCCCCAAAATATTGGCATAATAGATGCTGAGGCATCTAGGAATTATTTATCAGTGGTTATTCAACCTGTGGGAGATAGGGAGACCTATTTGGTCATGAATGTTTATGGCCCTCAAAGAATGGATGATAAACTCATGTTTCTAGATTCTCTTGTGGATCTCAAAGACAGACATGCAGGAATACCGTGGATCATGGGGGGGGACTTCAACATGATCAAATCACTTTCGTAGATAAAAGGGGGAACCAGAACTCTAAGCAAAGACTCTTTAGCATTTCAAACTTTTATAGATAATATAAAGCTAGTTGACATTGATACGAGTAATGGTCTATTTACTTGGAACAATAAAAGAGGAGGAGAGGCTCAAGTAGCCTCAAAGTTAGACAGATTCATAATATCAAAGGACCTAATGCTCATTGACAAGGAAATGATAGCGAGAGTTCTCCCCTTTGGAGGCTCAGATCACTGGCCGGTTCAACTAGAGGTTCAGGGCATTGGCACCCATAGGAATAGACCTTTTAGATTTGAGAATATCTGGCTCACCCAAACAGATTTCATCAGCAACATTGCAAATTGGTGGGTAGAATATTTGCATATTTAGGGTACAAGAATGTTCCTTCTACACAAAATACTAAAGCACATCAAGCTCAGGCTCAAAGATTGGAACAAGAATGAATTTGGCAATATTTTTGAAGCAAAAAAATCTGTTGAAGATAAAATGCAGGAACTCAACCAAGCCCTTATCACGGATGGCTTTGATAAAGTCAAAAGTGATCAAGCCACCAAACATCATCAAGACTGGGAGAATTTATGTAAACAAGAAGAAATATTTTGGAGACAAAAATCTAGAGTTCAATGGCTAAAATAAGGAGAGTGAAATACTAGATTCTTCCATAGATCCACCATGGCGAACAGAGCTCATAACAGGATCTCTTCAATCAAGGATGAGGGAGGGAATCTTCTTCATTCCCATGAAGAAATAGAAGCTGTGTTAGTTCAGCACTTTCCAGGTATAGCAAAGGAAACCATTTCAGATAGAGATCATTTCATCAGGGACTTAACAAGACATATACCTAGGCTGGTGTCCAGAGAGGATAATTTCAACCTTAATAGGCTAGTGACTGAAGAGGAGGTTAGTGAGGTCCTCAAAGAAATGTAGAATGGTAAAGCGCCAAGCTCTGATGATTTCAATGTGGATTTCTTTAAAGATTGTTGGAATATTGTTAAACAGGATATTCTGAATGTAGTGGAAGATTCCAAGATGAATAGAACTATTTTGAAGGTGCTCAATACCTCCTTCATCTCCGTGATCCCTAAATAGGACAATGCTCAAGCTCCAGACAGGCTTAGACCCATAGCTTTGTGCAATGTGGTATACAAGATAATATCCAAGGTGGTGGCCAATACACTTAAATCTCTTCTTCCTACACTATTTTCTATGGAACAATCATGTTATGTGGAAGGCAGACAAATTCTCAATAACATCATTCAAGTGCATGAGGTGGTGCACTTATTGACTAGCAATAGGAAGGCTGGAATGATCATGCAATTGGACCTAGCCAAAGCTTATGATAAGTTGAATTGGACCTATATCAGGAAAGTTCTTATTGCTTTTGGGTTTGATCATAACTGGGTTAGATGGGTCATGGCCCTGGTAACTTCTTCTAGCTTTTCAATATTAGTTAATGGTTCTCCCTCCAAGACTTTTATTCCTTCAAGAGGCCTCAGGCAGGGAGACCCGCTCTCTCCCTTCCTCTTCATCCTCATGATGGAAGGACTTGGTCGGTCTATCAAGCATGCAAAAGAAGTTTCTAAGATTGAGGGTCTCCAACTTTCTGAGAATGGACAAGCCTTGACTCATCAACAATTTGTTGATGATACCATGTTGCAAGGAATCCCCACGGTCAAAGAAGCTCTTGTGTATAAACAAATCCTAAGTGAATTTGCGATGGCTACAGGTATGGAAGTCAATCTCCCCAAATCTAAGATCTTTTTCTTTAATACCAATATTGCTATTCAGAGGAATATCTCCAGAATTCTGGGCTTTCAAAGGGATGTCCTCCCTTCAAAATATTTGGGAGTTTCTCTAACTGCTAAACCTTTGTACAAGAGCATTTGGGAGCCGGTGATTAATAAGATGCAAGATAAAATCAGGAAATGGACTATCATAGCTTTAAACTTGGCTGGTAGGTTGGTGCTTACAAAGGCTGTTCTTCAATCAATCCCAGTTTTCATGCTATCAGCACTCCCAACACCAAAAGGAGTCTTGCAACAATTCAGAACCATCCAAAGAGACTTTCTTTGGGGTAAGGGGGAGGAAAGAAAGAAATGGGCCTTGGTAGCCTGGAAAAAATCTGCAAACCTAAAAACCATGGGGGTCTTGGATTGGATGATCTGGAGATTCTAAGCAAGGTTTTAGGGGCAAAATTATGGTGGCATTGGGTAAAAGACCCAAAGGCTCTAGTATCTGGAAAGAAACATATGCCAGCAGTTGGCAAAATAATGATCACATTAGGATGTCTGGAAGTATAAAGGGTTCAGACATCTGGAATAAGGCTTGGGAGAACAGAGACTTAGTACAAAAAAACAGCTTCTGAGAAATCAGAGAGGGAGATCTAGCTTTATTTTGGGAGGATAAATGCAACAAGAACCTATACTATTAAAAGAGGACCTTTTGGACCTCAAGAAAGAGACAAACACCAAAGGGTTATCTAAGGTAAAATATTTTTGGGATCAAACCAACAATGCAGAAAAATGGATACCCTGGAGGAACATTGATTTCAGGGATGATAGCCCCTTGAAAGCAAAAGCAGAGGCACTTATGAAAATGTTGGAACAAAGGAAGATTTTAGTGACAGGGGAGCATGACCAACTTAGATGGGGCAACAATTATGAGGGTACCTTTAACCTTAAAGTGGAAAAACACATACTCCTTGAGCTAGATTGCCATGTTCCGGATAGGATTTGGCAGAACCTATGGAGACATCAAGCTTGGATGAAGATTAAACTCTTCATATGGCTTGTTCATCATAAGAAAATTTTGACTTGGGATAACATTCAGAAGAGGGGCATTCTAGGGCCTTCCAGATGCCAGCTTTGTGAAGCCCAAGAGGAAACAATGGAGCAACTTCTCAATAATTGCATTTTCACCTCCAAGTTGTGGGACAATTTTGCCACCATTTTCCAACAGGCTGACAGGGACAAAGGGAGTATTATCAATACCCTAAAAAATTGGAGAAGAAACTTTTTTGATTATGAATTTCTTGGCTCAGCTTGGGCTCTTACGCCAAGCTTCATTATATGGAATGTCTCGAAAGAAAGGAACAATAGAATCTTCAAAAATCAAAAGAGACCCTCACAATGCCTTTTTGAGCAGATCTTAAAACAACTTAAGGAGACGGTTGGCACTACAGTGGTAACTCCCCCTAAGAATCCACCTTCAGAAGTTGAAATGTGGATTCTCCATCAGCTGGGTATGCAGGGGCTTATTCCTCAGGGCCTGGATAGGAAGGTAATGAAAATGGATACTGAGCAGAATTTCTGGCATCCTCCCCCTCAGGGTTTTTTGAAATACAACATTGATGGGGCTTCAAAAGGCAACTTGGGTATTTCTGGCTTTGGAGGGGCATTAAGGGATGAAAATGGAAGTATTCTCTTCATCTTCCATTGCCATTTAGGAAGAGCCACTAACAATATGGTAGAATTAATGGCTCTAGAGCAATGTTTAGATTTCCTGGAGCAGGATAACTGCTAGAATGTGATTGTTGAAGCTGATTCTGAGTTAATCATTAACTCGGTCAAGAGAATCAGCTGTGGCACAGTGCCGGAAAAAGTTTCAAAACACTAGAGGTTGATCCAGGTCTTTCAACGAATTCAGCTTCACCTCCAGTGCCTTCGTACAGTAAGTTTTTACCATGTGCGAAGGACGACCAATAAATTGGCGGATATTCTGGCCAATCAAGGAGTGATCTGTACCAAAAGCAAGGTCGCGATGGGTTGGCAAGAGATGCCTCAG
The DNA here is from genome assembly GCA_000404065.3 of Pinus taeda. Taxonomy (NCBI): domain Eukaryota; kingdom Viridiplantae; phylum Streptophyta; class Pinopsida; order Pinales; family Pinaceae; genus Pinus; species Pinus taeda. The sequence goes on from APFE030329764.1 coordinate 21,736, forward strand.
AATAGATTAAAGGTGCATTGTCATGACCAGGTGGATGAAGACAGGATGGTGTTTCGAAATAGCACCATGGAGGTGGGGTCTAGATGACTTGGATTCATTATGAATTGTTGTTTATTCACAATTTGGTCTTTTGTGGGATGCAAACCACTGTCGGCCTTCGCAACTCTGGTAAGTACAAACACGGAGGCTCCAGGTGGAAGCTACTCGACAGACTCTGTTTATCGGATGGTGGGCTAGATGGATGGAGTATCATCTTACATTGGTTCAGATATAGGCATAGAAGGGAGGGTGCAAGGGATCGGAAACCGAACTTTCTCGGCAGCCTTAATACCCTTGGTTTTCTTTCTATGGACGCAATACCACTCTCAGGGTGGTATATGGTTTATCGTAGGCCTTTCAAGCGGGAAGCGGTTTTTCCTAAATGGGAGTGATTCCACTCACCAAGCTACACGTGGCCAAGGGGAGGGACCGATTACCGCCCCCATTGCACGCTAATTTTCGGTGCTTTAGACCTGTGCAATATGATCCTCAGCCATCAGATTAAGCAAGGCGAATCTATAGTCAGGAACGAATGAGCATGTAGGTGGGTCCAAGTGGTTAAGCGTCATGCTTCTAAGTACTACGAAATCTTCCACTATCGTTGGATCGAGCGAGGAGATTTGACAGTTGAGATTAAGGATGCAAGTCCGGATGAGGAATATATTCCGTGCTTGTTTAGTTTCATGGTAGGAATCGATGATTTTCACATGATCTACAGGTTTGTGGGTTATTCCCCCATTCGGACCCCAAATCCTTTTAGAGTGGTACCTTTTTTCCTCTTCAAGTCCGATTCTAAATTTAAAGTGTGTGCTTGTTGCCGGCCCAAATTGAATCTCGTCCGTTGGATGTCTGTGGGAAGATCATACGGCCTCAGCATTGCCTATCTTTTGAGGGTTTTGAGGTTTTGTTGTAGGGTTCTGTGTTTTTGTCTTTAGCTCAATACCCTTGGTAGTAAGAGAATAGTTTTTTTCTTGGTCCATAGTTCCTTGCAGACTGTTGTATTTTATGTAATTTATTTTCCGTTTTAATGAAATAGAAGGTACGACTCTTGCTTCAGAAAAAAAAAAGATACTTGGATATTTACATCAC
>APFE030329764.1:26995-65098 GCA_000404065.3 Pinus taeda
ATCAATAAAATAATATAGTAAAAAAGTTTACATAAATTTTTAAAAAATTAAAATTCAATATTATAGTAAGTTTAAATTGTTGACAAAGCTAAAATAGTCTTAACTAAAATTAATAAAACACCACAGCTTAAAAAAGCTTAGATGAATTCTTAAAGAAATCAAATTTACACATCATGGTAAGTTTATGGTTTTACGAGGTTGCTCTCCACACAAGCAACAATTGGATTATTCTTTTGGTTTTCACACATAAATGAATTCACAAGGACAAATAATGCTTTTTTAGAGATAACATTTTCTTGCATGCTAAGTTTTTGAAAGATATGCGTTTAAGAGATTTTCTAGAAAAGTATAGAAATTGATTTTAGTAATTGAGCACATTGTATAAGACATAGATTACATACTTGAACTTTTTCCTATATTGAGAGAATAGCCAATTCCAAATTGTTGAAGACTTAAACTATTGAATGTTTTTTTTTGAATATGTAATTAAGCCTTGCCTAAAGTGCATTAAATTCTCCCATGTTATTTCTGCCAATTTTGAAGTTAGATTTTCCAAAGAGGAAATGATTTAGTGACAAAATTAGGATGAAACCAACACCACATAGATGAACCTCTTCATGGCTAGCATCATAAAACAAATCCTAATATGGGAATATCCTTGAGATCCATCTATATCCATGTTTGAATTTCAATAGCTTGTTTCATCAAGTTCACGGTGTGTCACTCTAATTATCCCTCTAATCAATTTGTTATCTTATTCTTTCTACAAAGTATTTGAATGCATATCAAATCCCTTTAAGATATCTTTCCTTTCATCCAAATTACTTTTGACCTCCATTAGATTTTTATAATGCTATTTTTATGATTTCCATTTATTATACCTTTATAAATCTTGAAACTTGTCTTTTATCTATCCTATTCCATGCATCTTTCAAATCCATGATATCCAATTTCCTTGTCATTTGACCTCCATTACACTGTTGTAAGGCTACTTTTATGATTCTCATTTATTCTATCTTCATAAATCTTGAAACTTTCTTTTGATATATCCTCTTCCATGTGCATTTTTTAAATCTGTGATGTCCCATTGCCTTGTATTTGTTTTCATGAGACAATTCTACATTTTTCTCCTTTATGACAACTTGTACTCGTTCATCTTAGTATATTCCAAAACACGTAAATACACATAAAAATAATTAGTTTGAAAAACTTGAGAATTATGTATCCCTCTTGATGCCATTAGAGTTGGCATCTCTTCCTTGTGTTTCACTACCTTTCCTTGAGACTTTTATCTTATCTCTTAGCCTCCTCTTCTTCATCAAGCATTGATCCTTACTCAATTTCACAAATAAAGATGTCTTGGTCTTTCTCTAAATATTTTGACTTTCTTTTATGAAACTGTGAAAAAGAATTGTCAAATTTAGTCAATTATTTCCTTTTGAAACTCTTACTTTAGTTAGAGCTATTAAATTTTTAAATCAAAAAATTATTTTCTTATAATAATTGGAACTATTATGGTGGATTTAGATCCAGTGCCGGAGGACCTTCTCACTGTATGGGGGCATGAAGTTTCAGCCTAGAACCTTGAACACTTTTTCCCCAAAGCGACTATGAAAGCTGGTTTTCTAAACAAAAAACAAGGTGCCCTCCCTGACTTGGCTGACGATCAGAAGGCTAATTTCGTTGTTTCATCCATAAGGGGTGGCTCTTCCAGAGGTGAAAGTTTTGGTAGGGATCGCATTATTGTTCACAGGCCTCCTTCCCTATCCTTGGGGTCCGATCTCTCATATTTTCCCCCTCTCACAGGAGGACTAGAGGATGTGGTGGCAAGTTGTGGGCTACATGTATTGAAAGGGCCTTTAGCTGCAAATGATAAGGCTGGAAAAAGGCCCGTCATAGGAGAAGGGTTTCCCTGGGTGTCAGGAGGTGATTTTAGGGCCCCAGATCAAAGCAAACAGTCGGATTCAATCTCTAGGCGCTTGGAAGATCTCTCTACTCAAGTGAGTCGGGCTCGATCTCAAAAGGATAATCAGGTCGGAGATACAGGCCATGGACCTGGAATTGGAATCCATCAGGAGATATTGGGAGTTGGAATAGAGGCGAGCTTTCAGGGGGCTCTCGAATTTGGGGTTGCCACCGCTGCTGAGAAGGGACAGAAAGCAAAGGACCCCTTGCTTGAGGGTTCGGAGAACTGTGACATTAGTGCAAATAGTGATAAGGAGGACAAGAGCTGGGGGCTGCCCAGTGAAGAGGGTTCTAAAGCACGGCCATCAACGGAACCAGGGGTGGGTGATGTGTAGACGACGGTGGTGGGGGGGAAGCGCAAAAAGTAGAGTTCTATTAGAAAAAAGGAGCTTCGGCCTTACTGCACCCTGGAAGTGGACAACCGGGTAGAAGAAGCTATGGAAACCTCTGATTCTAGACTAGTAGGCAGAGTGCGTGGGAGGAAATACACGGCTGATTATATCCGGGACTCGGTTCAATCGGAATGGACAAATGCGCCAAGAAAACCAGTGGAGATTAAAGCCCTGGAAAGAGTCCTCCTTCGCAGATGGACTCCATTTTTTGATGCCCAGACAGAAAAAATGAATGAATCTCCAGTCTGGGTTAAATTGCCAGGGCTTCCTCTTCAGTTTTGGTTTGATTCAATTTTCACTTCCATTGGGAACACTCTGGGTAAGTTTCTGGAGTTTGACAGGTCTTTTGAGCAAACTTATGATCTTAGTATGGCATGGATTCTTGTGAGTCTAAATCATCGAGAAGGTCTTGTGAATGCCATGATGTTAAAATAAAGAGAGATGGAGTTCCTTCAAAAGCTGGATTATGAGAATTTGCCTTTCTGATGCCACAGATGCCATAAATATGGGCATCTGGCCAAAGAGTGCCCTCTGGGACATCGCCCTAGAAGAAATCCTTTTAATGTGTCCAGAAAGCCGGTGGTTTTTCCTGCTCCTGACCTAGGCTTGGATGCCCCACAGGAACCCATGGAGTAAGACTTAGAGGACGGCTTGGAGATCGTGACATCAAGTGGCCCTATGCAACAGCTTGTTCCCGATCTACTCCCTAAGAACGCACTTTTGTTGACCGCCTCTCAGGCTACTTCAGCAGCTGAGACAGCAGGGGCTTCACAGGTGGGTATGCCACTATCTCCCCCTTTTTCCCTTTGTTCTTCTATTTTATCTTCTATCTTTGCTGGTTCTGGGCATGGTCCCTCCAGGCAGCTTCAGATGGAGTTCTCCTCTTTGAATTTAAATCCCCACCCAGTTAACAGCCTAGTTGTCTCGGTGCCTTCACCTTCTGGTGTCCCTTCTTCTTCCCCAGTTGAACCCCTGGTCCCTTGCGAATCTTTGGAGACGACACCCTCTTCTGCTATTCCCCCCTACAACCTAAGATCGCTGGCAAATCCTCATGGGAAAGACATAGCTCTTAGTGGTCTAGAGCAGGACTTGGTGCCAATTGGGCTTAGAAAATCGAGAGGGAGGAAATCAAATATTTCAAAGGCTCAGCATAACGCAATTATGGATATCATTGATGGAAAAAAAAAATCCATGACTGGGGTGCTTAGAGCAACAAAGCCACCCCCTGACATTTTGAAATGATCCTTCTTTCCTACAACTGTAGGGGATTAGCTAGTCAGCCCGAAAAGCTAGCTTTGAGGGATTTGATTAGACAAAATAACCCATACATTCTTATGCTTCAAGAAACTCTTGGTAAAGGGGAGGAAATTATAGCTCTTTTATCTAAACTGCTTCCTAGTTGGCTCTTTCAAGCCCTTGATGCAAATGGTCGCTCTGGGGGGTGGTCACAAGTTATAAAGCAGGAAATCTCAGGGAAATCTCTGCTTGGGGGTATGATCACTCTCTCGCGTTGGAGCTTTACTCTAAGGAGCTCTGTCTACCTCTTCTTCTCCTTAATGTTTATGGGCCTTGTCAGGAGAGGGAGCTGTTCTGGTATTCATTTTTCCAAAAATCTTTTCTTGCCCACCCTAATCTGATCATTGGAGGGGACCTCAATTTCTCTCTGGGGGTCTCAGAATCTTAGGGAGCAAATGCTCGTGCTGACCCTCTTTCAGAATTTTTTCTTTCCAAGATAGCCTCTTCCCATCTGGTCGATCTTACACTCCTCAAATACAGACCTACTTGGCGAAATAAAAGAGTGGGTGATGACTGGGTGGGTAAGAGATTGGAGCGTTTTCTCATAGGTGAAGATTTATCTGAAAAATTGTCCATTTTTCGACATTGGGTGGGTGAAGGGGGCCTGTTCAACCACTTCCCAATTCTGATAGAGGCAAAAGGAACTCTCAAAAAAATTGTGTCCCCTTTCAAATTCAATGCCTCTTGGCTTGCCGATGACTCCTTTCAAACTCTCTTTCATACTACTTGGAGGAATGATGGGCCATCTAATGAGGAGGGGCTAAGTCGGAGTAAGGCTTTCATGAATAACCTAAAATGTTTGAAGACTAAAACTAAAGCCTAGGTTCTTCAAAAGACATTGAAGGAAGATGAAGAGTTAACGGTTATAAATTCCGAACTTGAGCTTTTGGAAGATCTAGAAGGTGGTGGCTATGCCACCTTGGACTCTTGAGACAGAATCCGAAAGCTTGAAGTAGCTAGAAGGAAAATTCTTCAGGTAAAGGAGGAAAGCTAGCGATTGAAGAGCAGGGCTATCTGGCTCCAAGTGGGGGATGAAAACACAAAATTCTTCCAGCAATATGCCAAAGGAAGGAAAAAATTAAATACCATTTGGGAAATGCCAAAAGAGAATGGGGAAAAGGCTCAGTCCTTTGAAGAGCTTGCCTCTCTTGGGGTTTCCTACTTCAAATATCTGTTTAGAGCTCCAGCAGAAGCTTCTATTTTTGAAGTTATAATAGTAGCTCAATTCTTCCCAAGCTTCATTGATGAAGAAGGCAATGATATTTTGATGTCTCCGGTCTCTATAGATGAAGTGGAAGCTTTTATAAAGTCGATGCAAAAAGAGAAAAGCTCAGGATCGGATGGTTGGATGGTGGAATTCTTCCTTCACTTTTTTGACGCCCTAGGCAAAGATCTAACCGCGGTGGTGGAAGAATCCAGGGTCTCAGGTTTGGTCTACCAACCATTCAATGCTACCTTCCTGACCCTCATCCCAAAGTCTGACCACCCCTCTTCCTTTAATGATTTTCGCCCCATTTCAATGTGCACCTGCTTATACAAGGTTATTGCAAAAATTGTTGCCTCCAAGCTAAAACCTTTCCTCTCCAAAAACATTTCCTTGGAACAATTTGGCTTTCTGGATGGAAGACAAATTCATGAGGTTGTTGGAGTAGCTCAGGAAACCCTTCACAGCCTCAAAAAGAGTCGGAAAAAAGGGTTCATCATCAAAATAGATCTTTCTAAGGCATATGATAGAATCAGCTGGTGATATCTAAGGCTTCTCCTAACACACCTTGGGTTCAGGTATGACTTTGTGAGATGGATTATGGGGTGTGTTTCTTCGACCTCGATTGATATCCTAATCAACGGTGCTGCTTCGGATTTTTTCAATCCTCAAAGGGGTCTGTACCAGGGATGTCCTCTCTCCCCACTGTTGTTCCTACTCGCAGCTGAAGGATTAAGCTTAATGATCAAAGAGGCAAAGAGATAGGGTGATATGAAAGGGATTGAAGTTGGGCTTAATCTTTGGGTAACTCACCTCCTATTCGTAGATGATATTCTATCATTTTGTGATGGGAGCCGGGATGAATGCCACTGCATTAGAAGGATTCTAGACATTTTCCTAAAAGCCACGGGTCTGGTCATAAATGATCAGAAATCTTCCATCACTACTGCAGGGCTCGCACTTTCTGAAGTGAATAGAGAAAAATAGCTACTCTCTTTTGAAGCAAAGTCCCTTCATGACCTCTTCAAATATCTCGGTTTTTTGCTTAAGCCTGACTCCTACAGGGTTCAAGACTGGTCTTAGATTTTGGCGAAGATTGAGGACAGAATGAAACATTGGAGCTTTAAATGGCTATCAAGGGCTGGCAGGTTAGTTTTGATTAAATTTGTGGTTTTGGCCATCCCTATATATTGGGCTAGTCTCACTCGGGTGCCGAAATGCATTCTGCTGAAAATAAATAAAATCTGCAGCAGGTTCTTATGGACTGGACAAAAGAAGGACCATGTTACTCCCTGGATCACATGGGATAAAATTTTCAGACCAAAATGTTGTAGTGGATCGGGGATAAAGGACTTGTTTCCTTTCTCTCAGTCATTAGCTGCTAAATTAGCCTGGAGGCCGGTAGTTTCGGACAATCTTTGGACTGTTGTGACAAGAAGAAAGTATATCGACCCAATCTCTCCTTTGGAATGGATCAGACAGCCCATCAAATCATCAAAAAATGCCTATGTTATCTGGAAAGCTTTGGTGGCAGCTGTATAGATTATTGAAAAAGGGTTGGCATGGAAATTAGGTGATGGCAGCTCAGTAAGGCTTGGAAGAGATCTGTGGGTGGGTTGCTCGGACTTATACGCCCTTTCACGGGATCTGATCGAACATCTAAATAACAGAGGTTTTTTCTTTCTCTGTCAAATTGTTGATCCTGTAAACTCATCTATTTGGCGACAAGAGTGGTTATCAGGGGATTTCCTCGCTCTAGAAGGAAGATGGCAAGAGGAATGGAGGGCTTTCTGTGCTAGTCTGCTGAACTCTCACATTTGTATTACCAATGAGCCAGACGAGCTGAGATGGGTGCATTCACAGATGGGCTTCTACTCTCCTAAGAAGGGATATGACTGGCTTATGTCCCAAAAGGGGTGGGAGGAACCAAATTGGTGGGCCAAGCCATTGTGGAAATTGAAAGGGCCAGCCAAGACTCGGCTATTTTTCTAGTGTGTTCTACAAGGAAAAGTACCCACTTCGGATTTTCTCCAAAAAAGGGGGAAAAATGGCCCCGGGTGGTGTTCTTTGTGTAAGGAGAGTGAGGAAACTCCCCCACATATCTTCCTTGCCTGTCCCTTTTCTAAAAGCCTCTAGAATGAAATGCTACGATTGACTAATATCCCCCTAAGTTGGGAGGGGGAGGAGATTTCTGAGGCATGGAACAGCTGGTGGCAGCACGCTTCCAATTAGTGACCACAATTTTGCTATGGGAGGTGCATAATGATGATGGAAACATGCTCAAAAAATTTCAGGTCAATCTGATCTATCGTTTGGGAGCTATGGGCAAAACAAGTCGTTGTCCTGCAAAAATCTAGCATCAGCAGCATGAAAGTGCAAAACTGAAAGTTGAAACAGACTCCTGCAACTTAGATCCAGCCAAAGGATACCTGCACAAGAAAAATATCCACACATCATACAGCAAAAAGCATATAGCAGAAGGGATACAGGCATGTAGCAATTGAATATGAGCATGCAGCAGCAAAAGAACTAGGCAGCACGCACATTTTGACTTACAGGTAAGTGTCTAAACCAGCTCCTCTATTTACATCTGTATGATTCGAAACTTCATAAATGAATGAAATGGTTGGATTAAGCCATAAAGGTGGATAGTTAAATGAACACCCTCAGCTGGTTCGTTTTCACTCATCCGGAGATAAACAGCACACGTGTATAGTCAACTCATGGGAAATTTAAAAAACAGGTAGTGGCAGAGGTTTTGAACTCCAGCACAACTGATGTCAGGTGATTAACAGGCAGAGAACATACAGTTCATAATAAAACTATAGTGGGGACCAACGGTCTGCATGGGGCCAACGTGCACTTGGCAAGCTCACCCTCCATCAATAGAAGTCTCCATAAACAGCCAATCGAACTCATCCTTGAAATACTCTCACCACTGTTGTTTCCATTTTATCATTGTCCCTACAGCTGCAACAAGCTCTATACCACCTCCATAGCAGTGAACGAGTCATTCTCTACCATTTTTCAAAACCCTCCTGATTATCAGCATTCTACAGAAAGCTATAACAGTTCTATAGGAGTAGGTATAGCGTCTACAAGAAAGACAGAGAACAACTCTTCAAAAAGAAAACCCGAGATTTTCATCGAAATTCAAGCTCCAAAGAAGCTATGCTCGGGAAAACTTCTCTATGCATGATTTGTTTATGTAAGGTGGTGAATTGAACACGACATTAGATTGAAAAACGAGAGTGAAAGTCTGCCTGTGCAAAAAAAAAAAGGGAAAAAAGTGAAAGTCTGCCTGCATATTTCACTGAGTCTGCCCAGTTTCTTTTCTCTCTGCATCCGAAATCTCCTCATCATTTTTTTTAATTCTCCTGTAAGGAAGATATATGCAGTAGTAGAGGCTAACCTGTGTGTGTGAAAAAACCCTGAATTTACATATCTATCTATGTGCTGAGAAAAGACCCTGTTTCCTTATGCTCTGTTCCGTAAAAAAAAAAAAAAATTCATAAACAGACAGTCAAATTCTAGGTGACAGCAGTTTTCAAACAGGGGAATTATTTCCATTTGATATTGGAAGGAGCACACAAGAAATTCCTTCTTGGGTTCAGAAAAACTGAATTCAGCTATCCTCTGTTTCAGTGATTGACTGTTTTTTTTCCCACCTGAGAATTTTCTTTGCCGCTTAAAACACAAAATCAACACCATGCCAGGAGGATTCATGAGGAAAGAACCCTTAAACTCTAGCAAATCATATGAGCACTCTGAGATGGTGGACCTTTTCACTAGGGAAAATTGGATATCCTTCTTTGACAGAATTCAGGGTTATGATGAAGAGATAACTGAAGATTTTTTGATGTCCCTGAGACCACATTCGAAGACACATGCCACAGTTAGTTTTAGGGGTTTGACCCTAGAACTTACCCTTGATTTCATCAGTAGAATTACAGGTTTACCATTAGGGCTCCCTTGGAGCAAAGAGGAGAAGTCATTGGGACAAGTGGCTAAGAAAACTTTTTTCTGCCTGAGGAGCATCCTGTAGAAGACAAAAACGGGGTCAGAAGGACAAGCTTGCCTCCCCTCTAGAGTGAAGTCAATTATCAAATAATGAAATATATCACATGTGAAGGGAGGTTTAGCATCATCTATGGTTATCATTTCAGGTTGCTACATGAATTGAGGTATGGGATGGACTTGCCTCTAGCTAAAAAAATGAGCATCCCATATTTAATCCTTCAGTCTTTAATTGAATGTGGTACAAAGCTAAATGCAGGAGTCCCAGATCAGTTAGCCCAGCACGAACTCATCAAACTGTTTGTGGAAAATGCTTTACACACCTATACTATCCCCATAGCTTGAAAAATCTTCAGAACTATGTCCATGGATGATAACATCCTCTAGCTGAGAATATCAGCCCATCCAATAGTGATGAGGGGGAGAAAATTGAAGAAATTGAGAAGAACATTGATGAGGGAGGACAAGACATTCAAGAAGAGGGAAAAACAGAGGAAGAACAGAAGGAAAAAGAGGAATATAACAAGACTACTGAGCCTGAGACAGAAAATGAGAAAACAACAAAAGTAGAGAAGGAAAAATGGACAAAGATTAGCAAGAAAAAGGCCAAGAAAGCCCAAAAGAAGGTTGCCACAGCCAAGGAAGGCACCCAACAAGAGAAAGAATAAACACACCCTAAGATATCAGTGGCACAAGCAGAAACAGGGGGCGTAGAGATTTCTATAGAAAGTGAAGGAAAACAATAGCAGAAAGAGAAATCCCCTAAAATGTTCACAAGGGAAGTAGCAGCTATGCTTGTTGCATTAAGCACACCTACAAAACAAAAAGGAAAAAGAAAAAGACAGGCATCCATGTAGTTCAAGGCCAGGAAAAGCAAAAGAATTCAAACAAAAAAAATAGGAGGAGCAGTGGAAGGACATGGACAAGAAGGCAGAATTTTATGGCACACATGAGTAAACCATATCAGAAGCTTGGGATGATAAGGAGGCCACCAAAGCCATCAAGAATGAAGTGATAGATTAGTTGCTCCCAGGATGAGCAACACCTTCAGTAGGGGGTGATGATGAGCCCCAGAAATGGGTAATTATATGGGCTCATTCAGCCTCCTAATTCGACTTAATCCACCATTCTCATTTATTTATTGCATGCTTTTTATTATATTTATGCTAATAGAGTGAATTGGGTTAGTCATTATGCCAAAAAATCTAATGTGTGCTTTATGCATATTTTTGGTCAATTTTGAGACAAAATCAAAGGTTTAATGAGCACTTGGCAGCCAAATTCGTGGAAGAACAAGGGAGAGGATTTGTAGGAAGGTGTCCCCTTAATTTATGAGCCCTTACCTCGAATTCGCCACCAGCAGCTCGGAGCTCAAGGGCCACCACATCAATGATCACAAGGGCAGTCGAGCAAGGCTAGTGAAGTTGCTATTAACTACAAGTTTTGGTAGCCAAGTTCCTAAGTTTAGGAGGACTGTTGGGGTCCTCAATTTGTATAAACAAGAAGGCTTAGGGCCTCAGTTTTGTTAGTTAGATTTTAGTCAGTAGGTTAGCCATTGAAAAGTTGTTTTTCGCACTTTGGTGTACCTCTGCATTTTAGCTCATTTTCGAGCTCTTGCAGTAAACAGTTTTGTGACATGACTATTATTTTTGAGTAATGGAGATGAATTTCGCTTTGCACCAACTCTGAGTTTTGTTAGGAGGCTGTAGCTCTTGGGGTTGGGCCCAACCCAAGTGCCAGTACCTCCTATGTGTACTTTTATGCGTTTTCTTGCATTCATAGAATGATTTTTGTTATTTAGGTTAAGATCTTGCTTTGTTACTTAGGTTGTTTTTTATGATTAAAATAGTTTTTCATGCTTTAGGGTGATTTGGCAGTTTGGTAACAGAAAAAAATCTACAAAAAGGCCATCAAGCAATCTTTGATCTCATCTCTCCCTCCTTGGGACCATGAGCTGAGACCAAGGCATACTTGCTGCCACAAAAACACTGGTTTTGCCTTTCCATTCAATTGCTAGTGTTATATTTTTAGTTGGAAAAGTTGATATCAGTTGTACTTGCATGTTTAGGTCTGTTCTTGCTTAGTTTTCATAGCTATCTTGCATGATTTCCTGTCTATAAACTTCTGCTCATCATGTTTCTGGTCTTTAGGTCAGATTAGGTCAAAATAGATAGATCTCTAATTTTTCAGTCTTTATTCGATCATTTTTGGAAAATAGCGCGCAGAGCACCTGTAATACATCCCTACCTACCCTTGCTCCATCAGAAAACCTGCTCCAACCTCTAATCCAACATTCATTCCCTTCATTTGCCACACTTTTCCAATTTGCCCTAATTTCTACATTTTTGTGCAACATTGCTCCCTCCATCCTTGAACAAATCCAACCACCTTCATCACTCCTTAGCTTCATTTACTAGGTCGTAGACCCCTTAACATCCTTATCCATCCTTCATTTCCACTTTCCCACCGTTTTTCCACCATCAACCCTATAAAATCCACTTTCGGCTGTTCCTGTAGAATTTCCCATAGAACTTCCTGTAGAACCCCTACAGACTTCCTGTAGAAGCTCACGCGAGCAGTTTCTCGAGATCTAATCGCTGTAGAATTCTATAGAAGGGTGATAGGGACCTCTTAGACCCTCTTCTCACCTTCCCAACCTCCTACAAGCACCCACTCCATTTCCTTTTGCCAATCAACCTCTGCACAGTCAAAAATAGTTAAAGCACATGCATAATAATTCTGCAAAATTACTCAAAAATACAAAAAGATGTTTTTTTCATATTTCCCTTTAGAAGTAGCTTAGTCACATGCATTTTACCTTTCCAAGAGTCAATGGCATCCATTTCCGCAACTTTCATCTCTTTTCTTGCACCAGTAGGGTTAGTCAGTAAAACTAGGGTTTGCTAGGGTTTGCATTTTCTTTCAGCGTTCCGCTTCTTTCTGCAAATAGACTAGCTTCTTTTGAGTTAGATTTTATCCATCATAGTTAAAAGCTTCTTCTAAGAGCTCATAAAAGTTGGCTTAAGCTCTTAGCAAACTTGTGCCAGCTGATCAAGTGACAACCTGTAGCAACAGCTAGTACTTGTGCATATAGCATTGTCGCTTCCAAGTTTGTTACGAACTACCGGGTTGATAAAAGTAAAGAAGGGAGTCCCAAGAGTTGCAGCATCATTGTTGCAATACTAGAGCCCACCATATTTTTGGCGTCATTACCGGGTAAGGGTCAGAGTATTTGTGATTACTGATTTTCTTCTATTTTCTACTGCAACCTTCTGCTAAGTAGTTTACTTCAGCAAGAGTAGAGTAATTGTTTCATTTCCATTCTGCAATTTCATTTCTGCAAAGTAAATTAGACATTTCTTGCTTTCATTTCATTTCAGCAAGCGTAGATTAGATATTTCCAGCTTTCATAGATTAGCATTTCAATTCTGAAATTTCAATTTTGCAAGCGTAGATTAGCATTTCAATTCTGCAATCTCAATTTTGCAAGCATATCTTAGCATTTCATTTCTACAATTTCATTTCAGCAAAATAGATTAGTCCTTTCCTACTTTCATTTCAATTCTGCATTTTCAACTCAGCAAGATAGATTTTAGTTACTTGCAGTTCAATCTATTTCAGTTTTGTAGGTACAAAAAAAAAAAAAAAAAAAAAAAAAAAAAAAAAATCAACCAAAAATATTTCCTTTCATGCTTCGTAGGAGTAGAGATAATTCAGAAAAATATTTGCGCAACACCCCCACTGCTTCACACTGCGAACTTTCTCTCTTCTTCGGTGGCTGCAATCAAGAAACACCCTTAGGTAACAGCTAGACATATTTGAAGAACCTATAGGGGAAGAAGAAGAAGAAGAAAACATTCCTCTGGAGCCCATGGCTGAAAATAGAAATGTTGGGAGCAATACCTTTTCTTCCAACTCATCCCTTTATGTTGGAAAAGGTGAATGTGAAAATATGCTAGAAGATTTCAAGAGTGATATGAAGCAGTTTCTTGCCATGCAATTGGATACCTTGCGGATCCAAAGGAAGCAAGAAGAAGCCGAGAGAGCTTTGGCCATGTTTTGTCCCACGTACACTAGAAAGCATCCTAGGAACGAATGTCAATTGCACTCCATAGAAGTGTGTTTTGTCTGTGAAATAGACCATCCTACGAACCAGTGCCCTTCCTTGCCCGAAATTAACGCTGCATATTAGAGCGCCAAAGGCGCCACTAAACCACTCTATTTCATAAACCAATGGAGGCCACATGGACCTAGACCATACCAGCAACGAATGCAAGGGACATCTAAAACATATTACAACCCCTATCAAGCCACTTCCATGTCTTCTTGGGGTCCCCCTGCTCATCCTTCCTGGTCCACACCCCCTCCTTGGTCGTATCCTCCTCAATATCATGCTCAACCAACTACTCATTCATTTCACTCCTATGCTTAGCCACAACCTCAGTGGAATGCACCTCATTAGGGATGGAGGCCCCAGTACAACTCTCCTCCCCCTCCTTTGCCTCCACCACTTGCTCAACTGTAACCATCGCCTCCTGCTCCACCAAGGCAGCCCTAAATGCCTGCTCAATCAAACCCGAACCTAAATAACAAGCAGGCTTAGAAAGTATATAGTAGGAAACCACCTGCCCAACCACAACCCCATCCACGTCCATCTCAAATATACAACCCCACTCAACTACCTGTACCACCATTTCAAAACCCGCACATTGGAGTAGCTCAACACAATTGCAAAGATGAGGTACAACACTTCCAAACAGCTCCTCTTGAGCTCAATGATATTCACCATAGCTCAGGAAGAGTATTGCAAAAAAAGATATTATATTGACGGCATTGAAGGACCACATCCTGCAAAAGAAGATTCAAAAGAGGAGATCAAAGAACCATGGGCTGCACTTGATGAAGAGAAGACATCAAAATCAAAGATCGAGAGAGCTCCCTCGTGGTCACCATCAAATCCTCCATGTATTCATGAGAAGAATCAGCAAAAAGAGGAAGATATGAAGGTCATGGTAGAAGAAGACATGAAGAATGATCGAAATCATCAGAAAGGCCAAGGATATCAGAGCTATATTGAGATATGGTTCTAGACGGTCACTAAGTTGCAGCAGTACTCTCTTTCTCAGCTATGCTTGATCCCTTCAAAGTCAAATCATTTAGTCTCTGAAATCCAGATACATGTCAAAGCATGCATTTCAAGCCTCCACATCATTTTTTCTATCATCTCAATGTGCACATGGCTCCATTGGAAGTATTCTTATACTTGAAAATGATTTTGTTTTTCAAGTAGGGTAGCGTAGAATAGAAAAAAAAAAAAAATAAATAAATGAATGAATGAAAATAAGAGGAAAATAAAAATCTAAGTTGAAAACCTCCTTGGAGGAGCCTCAGATTGGCTCATTGATTGAAAACCTCCATGAGGCGGTTAATGGATTAGAAAGAAGAGAAAAGAAAAATGAAATAAGATCCCTGGGTGAAAACCTCCTTGGGAGGCGCCCAAGGTAGACAATTAGGGTGAAAACCTCATTGAGGCACCCTAGTTGTTTTCAAAAAAAGAGAAAAAAGGAAAAAGAAAAATGAATTTTTAGTTGTATTACAGGTCTACGGGAGAACTTCAGGAAGCAGCAGCAAGTGCCAAGAAATCTCCGAAAACAATAACAACACGTATCCTACCTTCCCTCACCCTTCTCCATCATTCTTTCCACCTCACTGTGCTTTTTTTATGAAAATTGTGTTTTCTACAAGAGGATCCTGTAGAAATTACAGAAAGTTAGAAATGGACTTCAAAAGCAGTTTGGGGAACAGGGAAGCTTCATAAAGGGTTTATAAATCCCCTTGCAATCTTCAAACCCCTCTTCCATCATTTCCATGCCTACATCACACCTAAAGCTCATTTTTCCTACTGTCCAAAAAACTGCAAAATGCTCTAATACAAAAATACATAGGGCGAAATTTGTTTTTTCCCTAACTTGAAAACCGTGCATCCATTTAAAAAATTGTTACATGGGGAGTTGTGTACGGATGATGGCAACATGCCCAAGCAATTTCAGCCAATTCTAGTGCACGATTTCCAAGAAATTAGTCACCATCACCTTTAGCCATTTTTGTATTTTCTCCATATCCGTGCATCCATTTAAAAACTTGTTTCATGGGGAGATGCATATGGGTGATAGTAACCTGCCCAAGCAATTTCAGCCAATTCTAGTGCACAGTTTCCCAGAAATTGACCTCTGTCACCTTCAGCCATTTTTAGTTTTTCTCGAATATATGCATCCATTGACCACAATTTTGCTATGGGAGGTGCATAATTATGATGAAAACATGCTCAAAAAATTTCAGGTCAATCTGATCTATCTTTTGGGAGCTATGGGCAAAACAAGTCATTGTCCTACAAAAATCTAGCATCAGCAGCATAAAGGTGCAAATTTGAAGGTTGAAACAGACTCCTGCAACTTAGATCCAACCAGAGGATACCTGCACAAGAAAAATAGCCACACATCATACAGCAAAAAGCATATAGCAGAAGGGATACAGGCATGCAGCAATTGAATATGAGCATGCAGTAGCAAAAGAACCAAGCAACATGCACATTTTGACTTACAGGTAAGTGTCTAAACCAGTTCCTCTATTTGCATCTGTATGATTCGAAACTTCATAAATGAATGAAAGGGTTGGATTAAGCCAGAAAGATGGATAGTTAATTGGACGCCCTCAACTAGTTCGATTGCACTCATCCGAAGATAAACAACACACGTGTATAGTCAACTCACAGGAAATTTAAAAAACAGGTAGTGGCAGATGTTTTGAACTCCAATGCAATTGATTTCAAGTGATTAACAGGTAGAGAACATACAGTTCATAATAACACTGTAGTGGGGACCAATGGTCTGCATGGGGCCAACGTGCACTTGGCCAGCTCACCCTCCATCAACGGAAGTCTCCATAAATAACCAATCGAACTCATCTTTGAAATACTCTCACCACCGTTGTTTCCATTTTATCATCATCCCTGTAGCTGCAACAAGCTTTATACCACCTCCATAGTAGCGAACCAGCTGTTCTCTGCCATTTTTCAAAACCCTCCTGCTTATTAGCATTCTACAGGAAGTTGTAATAGTTCTACATGAGCAGGAATAGCATCTACAGGAAGGTTTCTACAGGAAAGGCAGATAACAGCTCTACAAAAAGAAAACCCGAGATTTTCATCGAAATTCAAGCTCAAAACAAGGTAGGCTTGAGAAAACTTCTCTGTGCATGATTTGTTTATGTAAGGTGGTGAATTGAACATGGCATTAGGTTGAAAAATGAGAGTGAAAGTCTACCTTTGTAAAAAAAAAGGAAAAAAGTGAAAGTATTCCTGCATATTTCACTGAGTCTGCCCAATTTCTTTTCTCTATGCATTAGAAATCTCCTCATCATTTTTTTAAATTCTCCTGTAAGGAAGATACATGTAGCAGTAGAGGCTAGCCTGTGTGTGTGAAAAAAACCCGAATTTACATATCTATCTATGTGCTGAGAAAAGACCTTGTGTCCTTATGCTCTATTCTGTAAAAAAAAAAAAATCTTTTCATAAACAGACAGCCAAATTCTGGGTACAACAGTTTTCAAACAGGGGAATTATTGCCATTTGATATTGTAAGGAGCACACGAGAGATTCCTTCTTGGGTTCAGAAAAACTGAATTCATCTATCCTCTGTTTCAGTGATTGACTGTTGTTTTTTCCACTTGAGCATTTTCTTTGCTGGTTAAAACACAAAATCAACACCATGCTAGGAGGATTCATGAGGAAAGGACCCTTAAACTCTAGCAAATTGTATGAGCACCCTGAGATGGTGGACCTTTTCACTAGGACAAATTGGATATCCTTCTTTGACAGAATTCATGGTTATGATGAAGAGATAACTGAAGAGTTTTTGATGTCCCTGAGACCACATTCGAAAACATATGCCATAGTTAGTTTTAGGGGTTTGA
The DNA here is from genome assembly GCA_000404065.3 of Pinus taeda. Taxonomy (NCBI): domain Eukaryota; kingdom Viridiplantae; phylum Streptophyta; class Pinopsida; order Pinales; family Pinaceae; genus Pinus; species Pinus taeda. The sequence goes on from APFE030329764.1 coordinate 43,841, forward strand.
CCCTAGAACTTACCCCTGATTTCATCAGTAGAATTACCGGTTTACCATTAGGGCTCCCTTGGAGCAAAGAGGAGAATTCATTGGGACAAGTGGCTAAGAAAACATTTTTTCTGCCTGACAAGCATCTTGTAGAAGACAAAAACGGGGTCAGAAGGATAAGTTTGCCTCCCCTCTAGAGTGAATTCAGTTATCAAATAATGAAATATATCACATGTGAGGGGAGGTTTAGCATCATCTATGGTTATCATTTCAGGTTGCTACATGAATTGAAGTATGGGATGGACTTGCCTCCAGCTAAAAAACTGAGCATCCCATATTTCCTCCTTCAGTCTTTAATTGAATGTGGTACAAAGCTAAATGCAGGAGTCCCAAATCCGTTAGCCCACCATGGAATCATCAAACTGTTGGTGGAAAATGCTTTACACACCTATACTGTCCCCATAGCTTGGGAAATCTTCAGCAATATGTCTAGGGATGATAACATGAGAACTCTCGCTGAGAATATCAGCCCATCCAGCAATGATGAGGGGGAGCAAACTGAAGAAATTGAGAAGAATATTGATGAGGGAGCACAAGACATTCAAGTAGAAGGAAAAACAGAGGAAGAACAGAAGGAAAAAGAGGAATTTGACAAGACTGCTGAGCCTGAGATAGAAAACGAGAAAACAGCAAAAGCAGAGAAGGGAAAACAAACAAAGATTGGCAAGAAAAAGGCCAAGAAAACCTAAAAGAAGGCTACCACAGCCAAGGCAGGCACCCAACAAGAGAAAGAATAGACACACTCTGAGATATCAGTGACACAAGAAGAAACATGGGGCGTAGAGATTTCTACAGGAAGTGAAGGAAAAGAACCGTAGAAAGAGAAATCCCCTAAAATATTGGCAAGGGAAGCAGCATTTATGCTTGCTGCATTAAACACACCTACAAAACAAAAAGGAAAAAGAAAAAGGGAGGCCTCCATTTATTTCGAGGCCAGGAAAAGCACAAGAATTCAAACAAGCAGAATAGGAGGAGCAGTGGAAGGACATGGAAAAGAAGGCAGAATTTTATGGCATACATGAGTAAACCACATCAAAAGCTTGGAATGATAAGGAGGCCATCGGAGATATCAAGAATGAAGAGATAGATTAGTTGCTCACAGGATGAGCAACACCTTCAGTAGGGGGTGATGAGGAGCCCCAAAAATGGGTAATTATATGGGCTCATTCAGCCTCCTAGTTCGACTTAATCCACCATTCTCATTAGTTTATTGCATGTTTTTTATTATATTTATGTTAATAGAGTGAATTGGGTTAGTCATTATGCCAAAAAATCTAATGTGTGCTTTATGTAGATTTTTGGTCAATTTTGAGAAAAAATCAAAGGTTTAATGAGCACTTGGTAGCCAAATTCGTGGAAGAACAAGGGAGAGGATTTGTAGGAAGGTGTCCCCTTCATTTATGAGCCCTTACCTCAAATTCTCCACCAGCAGCTCAGAGCTTAAGGGTCACCACATCAATGATCACAAGGGCAATCGAGCAGGGCTAGTGAAGTTGTTGTTAACTGCAAGTTTTGGCAGCCAAGTTCCTAAAGTTTAAGAGGACTGTTGGGGTCCTCAATTTGTATAAATAAGAAGTCTTAGGGCCTAAGTTTTGTTAGTTATATTTTAGGCAGTAGGTTAGCCATTGAACAATTTTTTTTCGCACTTTGGTGTACCTCTGCATTTCAGCTCATTTTCAAGCTCTTGCTGTAAACAGTTTTGTGACATGACTATTATTTTTTAGTAATGGAGATGAATTTCGCTTTGCACCAGCTCTAAGTTTTCTTAGGAGGCTGTAGCTCTTGGGGTTGGGCCCAACCCAAGTGCCAGTACCTCCTATGTGTACTTTTATGCGTTTTCTTGCATTCATAGAATGATTTCTGTTATTTAAGTTAAAATCTTGCTTTGTTACTTAGGTTGTTTTTGATGATTAAAATAGCTTTTCATGCTTCAGGGTGATTTGACAGTTTGGTAACATAAAAGATCTGCAAAAAGGCCATCAAGCAATCCTTTATCTCATCTCTCCCTCCTTGGGACCATGAGCTGATACCAAGGCATACTTGCTGCCACAAAAGCAATATTTTTGCCTTTCCATGCAATTGCTAGTGTTAGATTTTTAGTTGGAAAAGTTGATATCAGTTGTACTTTCATGTTTAGATCTGTTCTTGCTTAGTTTCCATAGCTATCTTGCATGATTTCCTGTCTATAAACTTCTGCTCATCATGTTTCTAGTCTTTAGGTCAGATTAGGTCAAAATAGATAGATCCCTGTTTTTTCAGTCTTTATTCAATGAGTTTTGGAAAATAGTGTGCAAAGCACCTGTAATACATCCCTACCTACCCTTCCTCCATCAAACAACCTTCTCCAACCCCTAATCCAACATTCCTTCCCTTCATTTGTCACACTTTTCCAATTTGCCCTAATTTCTACATTTTTGTGCAACATTGCTCCCTCCATCTTTGAACAAATCCAACCACCTTCATCACTCCTTAGCTTCATTTACCAGGTCCTATACCCCTTAACATCCTTATCCATCCTTCATTTCCACTTTCCCACCTTTTTTCACCATCAACCCTCTAAAATCCACTTTCGGCTGTTCCTGTAGAACTTCCTATAGAACTTCCCGTAGAACCCCTATAGACTTCCTGTAGAAGCTCACGCGAGCAATTTCTCGAGATCTAATCATTGTGGAATTCTCTACAAGGGTGCTAGGGACCCCTTAGGCCCTCTTCTCACCTTCCCAACCTCTTGCAAGCGCCCACTCCATTTCTTTTCGCCAATCAACCTCTGCACAGTAAAAAATAGTTAAAGGACATGCATAATAATTCTGCAAAATTACTCAAAAATACAAAAAGATGTTTTTTTCATATTTCCCTTCAGAAGTAGCTTATTCACATGCATTTTACCTTTCCAAGAGTCAATGGCATCCATTTCTGCAGCTTTCATCTCTTTTCTTGCACCAGTAGGGTTAGTCTATAAAACTAGGGTTTGCTAAGGTTTGCATTTCCTTTCAGCTTTCCGCTTCTTTCTGCAAGTATACTAGCCTCTTTTGAGTTAGCTTTCATCCATCATAGTTAAAAGCTTCTTATAAGAGCTCATAGAAGTTGGCTTAAGCTCCTAGCCAACTTGTGTCAGCTGATCAAGTGGCAGCCTGCGGCAACAACTAGTACTTGTGCATATAGCACCGTCGCTTCCAAGTTTGTTACGAACTACCGGATTGATAAAAGTAAAGAAGGGAGTCCCAGGAGTTGCAACATCATTGCTGAAATACTGGAGCCCACCACTATCCTCTTGACACAAGTACAAACCTTCATGATCCTTCCGAATATTGTTCTCCTCTTCTGGGGTTTTGGGTATTAGAGGGTTTTATGTTGAAGTTTTCATTTTGACTAGGATTGATCAGTTATATTGATGTTTAAATGTAAACAATATTTGTTAAGAGAAGTTGCATGTGTTCTTGTAGTTAGGGGTTATTGAGGGCTCTTGTCCACCAGCATTTTCTATAAAGAAGAACTGTATAGTTTTGTTTGGTTTTTAATGGAACAACGACTTTGTTAATGGATATCGGTCATGCTAGGAGTTTCCTATATAACAATGTCGAGCACTAATTTAACACTTTCTTGCTTAGATTTTGTATATATATTTATGATACCCGAATGGTATTTATTTCATATCTAAATGGCTAAGTTCTTTTCTCTGATTTTATCAAAGTTTGTTATACCATTACTCCGACTAGATTTAGGATGAATTTAATCATGCTATGAATATTATGTGTTTCATGAATTCTTATTTTGGTTTTCCATTTGCATATAATTTTACAGTCTCTGAGTTTCTATTCTTTTACTACAAGTAATATGTTAAGTTATCAGAAATCCTGGGGACTATTCCAGGCAAGACAAAACCTAGCTAGCCGAAACTAACCCTAGGTCTAGTATCTCATGTCACAGTATTGACACTATTAAATAGGAATTATAGTCAGTATCCAGTTGTCCCACCTGGTTGCATGCCCTTAATAATTAGATTTCCTTCCATTGGTAAGAATAATTGTTTGCACCATCTAGATTTTTCATTGTTATGTCTAAATTTCTATATTATATTATTCTACTTTGAATCTTAGCTGTGAAATCCTATTACCAGTGAGAGCACTATTCAGGCATAAATCTTTTAGCCATTTCTTTCATTGACATACATTCAATAAATAACAAAGTACTTGAACATTCCTAAACTTCTAATCATTCTTATTCCATTGACATTTTTTTAACAATTGTAAAAGAGTTACTTATCTATTTCCTTGCCACTATAATTGCTTTAGTTCCTTACTGCACTTAAGAAATCGTTGCCTTGAATCCTCCCAAACATGAGACCGGACTTCGGCTGTGTCTCCCCCCCATGCTATATTCACATACAAGTTTGCACAATATGCTTGTAACTATCTGGTCCTAACTAAACTTAGTTCAAGCCAGATGCAAGGAATTTTGTCTGACCCATTAGCATAGTTTCCATCATTCTCTGGTTGTCTTCTCTCCTCCCCACCTCAAGTACCTCTACCCTTTTAGTGTATTTTTCCTTTTATTTCAAAGAAGAGGTCATGGGCAAGTAACCGCCTGCCATAACCAACTAACCATGCTGATATGTGAAACACATTTGGCATGATTTCTAAAGAAAATTATTTTATTAACATAACCTTACTATTTAAATATGAAAACTTAAGTTCATTTAACATAGTTAAACTTCTTATTGCTATAAATAAAGTATTTTGGGGGGTATTGGAGTTGGCCTAATAATACACCACAAACTTCAAGAGGAGCAATACCATGCAATACCTCATCCGTGAAGGGCTTGAGGTTGTAGGGAAGGCGACACTATTAGTTGATGCAGAGATGTCATCCTTGGTGAAGCCACCTGATTGTGTATGAATGCAGGTGTTTTGTGGTCATTAGTCCCAACCGATTCACAACCTTTTTTGAAATAAGGTTCTTTTGGATCCCTCTATCGATAATAAACTGCAGCAGAGAACCCTTCACCCACATCTGTGAATGGAAGAGACGATCCCCCTCCTTTGGATCTTCATACTCAATCTTATAGATCTTGGTGGTGGAAACTATGGTGTTGGGCTTTGTATCAATAGTATACTTCCCTTTGTCATTGGGTGATAACATGGAGTTGGGTTACACTTTTTGGCAAAACGAGGGCACGTTTTGGTGTAAAAAGGATGCTTGATCGAGCAATTTTAAGCACTTGGTCGAGAAATTTTGAAGCGCTCGATTGGGTTATTGAGGAGTTTAAAAATAGCTTGATTGACCATTTAAAGAAACCCTCGATTGAGCTCATATGTAACCCTAGGTTAGGATTTTGATTGAACTTTAAGGCTTGATCAAGCCCTAAAGCTCGACTGAAGCTTAAAGTATCTATTAAAATTACACACACACACACACATATATATATAATGCAGTAATATCCACTCATTCAAGAAAAGAAATGAGTGAATTAATAATTAACATAGTTGTAATAATTGTAAGTTATAATTAATACAATTGTAATGAATGTATCTACAGTTATAAATCTTTCTCAACCTGTAAAATATGATTGCACTCAATTATGTCCTCAGTTTGCACAAGTGAAAAGTATATATAGAAATTTTTAGGCCTCACTTAGGTTTGCAATATACATTTTTAAAATAACAAAAACTTAAGGAAATCATAAATTTTAAAACATTATTTGACTAACTTGAATTTGAGTAATCTAGATTTAAATGCGTGTATGAAATTATTTTTAAAATAATAATATTAATAAAAATTAATTTACTTTAGTTTGTTGTTTATTATTTATTTATTATAATTTGATTTATTTTTATTTAAAAATTCTACATAATAAATAAAAAATAATAATAATAATAATAAAATTAAAAAAGTGATTAAGTATACAAATATGTTATATTTAAAATCAAAACAATAAACAAATTATCATTTTTAAGAATTTCAAAATTGAAAAAGCAAAGTTAAAATATTTTATACAAAGTTATCTTTATGTTATTATAATTATTTTCTAGATAAAATAAAATAAAATTTGGAAAAATAGAGTTTGGAATATATTTGAATATTTATAAAAAATATGTGGAATAAATTGAGAGAATTTATTTTTTTCTATTTTTTAGATAATTATGATAGCTCGATCCCTTGATTGAGTATTTGAAATTTGAATTTCAAACACTCGATCTTGCATTTTAAGCACTCAATCAAGCATTTGAGTGCCTAAAAAATAGGGTTGCATCTCCTCTTCTACAGCTTTCTCTATAACACCATTTTGTAACCTAGCGGACTTAGGAAAAAAATTGTTCATACTTGGCAAAGTTGATCATGTTGAATTCATGAAGGAATCCTCTATCCAATGGCATATAAGTTTGACATTTTTGAATTCATATGATATTTTTCATCTAATTACTTTTAAACATAATGCTTGAAATTTCTTTAAACAACTTTAAAGAGGTTTAATAAAAAAAAATCAATATCATATAATATACACAATGAAAAAATTCCAAAAAATACTAATATCTTCATTTACAATTCGTCTTCAAAAGGGTACTCTTGGTTTCTCAATTTATTTAAGTAGTTGTAAAAAACCTTACGTGAACACGTGTTTGCAAAATGAAATTCAAATATAACTTTATCAACTTCGAAAAATAATAAAAAATAGAATTTTGCATAAAAAAATATTTTTTTAATATGAAAAACTTAGCTCTCTATGTGTAGATCATGCTCTCTCTCTCCTCTCCTCTCATCTCTCTCTCTCCTCTCCTCTCTCTAATTATATATTATATATATATATATATATATATATATTATATATAATATATATATATTACACATTTTAGACTAAGTTATGCTACGTGAACACACATGTACCTATTAAGATGTGTGAAATTTTGCAAGGACAAGCATTTCACTTAATGAAAAATTGACATATTATATGACATTAAATATTTTTGCAAAAATTATCATTATGACAACAACATAATTCTCCAAAAATTTTATTTTTACTCCGAATCAAAATTCATAGTGCTTATATCAATTTTGAGGGCTTCAATTCAATAAAAGAGGAAAAAGTTGAAATTTCATCGCCACATTTGGCCCAAAAGTGTAACCCATCTTCATGCTTTCACCCCATTCCCCTTGTCATGTTTTTGACTCAAAGTCGGAAAATGCATCTAACTTTGAATCCTTCATTTCAGTCACCAATGACCACTTGGCTCGACACTCACTTCTGTTGTGAGTGGGGCTCTTATGGAAATCACACCATTTTCTTGTGTCATTCTTTGTCTTTGTGGTGTTGTTCTTTGCTTGCAGATTGGGCAGGCTTTCCTGGGTCACCCTGTCTTGTCTTTCTCCTTTTTTCTATGGTTCCAAAGTCATCCTTCTTTTGTTTAAATTTGTCTTCAATCTTGGCAGCATATCGGTATGTTGCACAAAACGAGGATATGTTTAGGAACTCCATTTCTTCTTGAATGTATTTGTGCAAAAAGCTACAGTACTTGAGCACCAAATTTCACTCAGAGTATTTGATACCCAACTTTGTGCATAGAGTACGAAAAGAATTTATGAGCTCATGCACAACTTGGTCCCTTTATTGTCATAGAGTGGCCCCATGTATGTACTTGTCCTCATAGCTCCCCACAAGGTAATATTTTTCCTTGAAATCATATCGGAAGGAGTTCCAATAAGGGGCGGTTATAAATGGAGAGCGTTCTTCAGCCCTTTTCTCACAACAATTTTCCCACCATTCCTTGACATGGGGAGAAACCTTAATCAATGCAAAAGTAATATACTCCTGATCAAAGAAACTATGGACTGCAAAGTAATCTTCCAACATATTCAACCATTTGTCTACAACAGTTACATCTATTTGACCTTTGAATATAGGGATATCGAAGTTTACTTGTAACTTGAAGGGGTCAGTGCCTCTTAAGTCATTGTTGGATGAAGATGTGTCGTTAGTGGGCATCCATCGAAGAATCTGGGCAAATTTATCCATCATTGTGTTCCTTTTTCAATCGAGGGATTCTTCAAGCAATATAATGAAACGATATCCTGCTCCCTCGTCTTTATTTCTTTCTGCCATGGTTGGTTGTCGGGGTAGACAAGGATGGTATTATAAAGGTTCAAACAGTTTGAGTCCTAACTCCTTATACCCCGACCTCATTGGGTACATGCACAGTAAAAACAAAGAAAGAGTATACCACTCTTATACCACTGATCTAGATTTATGAAGGAACGGAATTATGAAATACATATATAAACAGAGACACATAGATACGGCAAAAGCATAACTTCAATTCATTAAAACAAAGTACTAAAAATTGTTTACCTGTATAATGGAAATAAACTAGCTCAAACAATGGTAGATCATCTCTGAGTAGAGATATGGTGGTTATATGCCTTCTTAACTGTGTTACAATGAGGCTTGAAGGCCTATTTATTATTGAGAAACAATGGAAAACCGTAAACATCCAAAAACCTAACCCTAGGAGATGAAGCGTCAAACATTTGTGGGCCTCGTTGGGGTAAATTGGTACATCAACTTCCTAGAGTCGTAACTATGGCATACGATCTTTGTTTAACACGTACGATACCTCACTAGAAATAGCTATCTATGGACTACAAATTTTGACTGCCAACCCCTACCATAAATTTTGAACTTTCTCCTTTTTCAAAAAATCACGTTTTAGGGCCTCAAAATGGCTTTGAAAGTTCAGAACCCGAAAAACTCCCAAAAATAGTAAATTGTACTACAACTAAGGAAACTAAAAGAAAAAATGGTGGGGGTCCAAGTGAAATAGCTAGGTGGCCACCAATACCCATCTGGATCAATCCTCCCCCCTTAGGAAGCAATCGTCTCCATTGTGTTGAGTGCCTCCATGAGATGGAGAAACTTCTATTGAACTTGGTCCCTGGTGAGCCACTTGCCTTGGTGGAGGAGTTGGTTAGCTTTGAAAACCCTATAGAATTGAATATTTTACTAGCAAGTTTTCTTAATTTATGTGTCCATGATCCAATCATTTATGGCTTGTTCCATGTAGTCTGGGTTTAGCTCTATTGATGTGAGTTTTTCTGCAATGTTTGATGTGTCTAGTAATGGTGGAAAGTATGGCCGAAGGCTATCCACACTGAACACTAATTGTAGGCGAAGGAATGGGGGAATGTTGAGTTTAAAAGCATTGTCTCCCATAGCCTTGGTGAAAGTGTAAGTCCCATATCGAAGTGGTATTAAATTCTGATAGGCTCTGGTAAAGCATTATTTCTGCAAATGTAACCAAACTTTGTCGCCCACCTGAAACTTGTGTGGCACCCCATGTTGATCATGTTGTTGCCTGTACTTGGAATTAGAATTCTCCAATATCTCGTGAACTTGTTGATGAATGTGTTGGATGTGTTCAATAAACTTGGTTTCTTTATCAACCTTAGATTGTACATGTGTGGATTATGTTTTTAGTCGTATGAGGCATGGCAACATCAATCAGATGCAATGGTTGAAATCCTAGGACCACTTAAAAGGGACTGCAACTAGTCAAGCTATGGAGATCTTTGGTATAGTTTTTTATTGCACATAAGGAAGGCTCTCATCCCAGGTTTGTGAATGCTTGGATTTATACATGCAGAGTATGTGAATTATCATCCTGTTGATGACCTTTGTCTGGCCATCAATCTGGGGATGGAATGCAGTCGACTTAGTGAACTTGGTGTCCAATAGTGTCCAAAGGCTCGAGAAAAATGTGCTCAGGAACCTTCTATCTCAATCTAATATAATGGTCTATGTGATCCCAAAATGTACCCATACCCGTTCAAACAAGAGTTTGGCAGTGTCCTTTGTTGTGATACTCTTCTTGTTGGCCACCAATATAGGCAACATAGAAAAATTTTCCACGACCAAAAATATAGTGATTAACATGATTGGTAGAAGGAAGTACAGATAGATAGTCCATGGAGATGGATTCCCAAGGCTAGCTAGGAGTAGGAAAAGTAGTGTACAAGTCTTTCTTCTTAATGTTTGGATTGGTGATGTCACAGGAAATGCAGGATCTGATATATTTTCTAACATCCTATAGGAGTTTTGGCCAATAAACTACTTTTATAGTATGGCCACAATTTTCTCCGCACCAAAGTGTCCTGCGACCCGACTAGTGTGCCTCCCAAATAAGCATGGCACGCTTTCTTAAAGTAACGAAAAGGTGGCCCAGGTAGCATAATAATTTGTCTTGGAGATGGAAATTGGGAACTTTTCATTTGATATGTGGTGAAAAACTCTAGATAATTTTTGTACAATTGGGGGCTAACTGAGGTAATCTTCAGCATTAGCCTTTCTGTATTTAATGATTAAGTGGAATTGTTGGAAATATGTAGACCACTTATGATGGTGATCATTTTGTAACTTCCCTTGTTTCTGTATAAACTGAAGAAGTCGATGATCAATGTAGATTACCATATCCTTCCCCAAAAGGTAATGTGTCCATTACCGACAAGCTTGCATGATAGAATACATCTCTTTATCATAGGTGGGGTACTTACGAATTGTATCGTAAAATGGCTGACTATGATAGGCCAATGGATGCCTGTGTTGAGTGAGGACTACCAAATAGCATAGTTGGAGGTGTCTGCCTCAATTTCAAATGGTTGTTGCAAGTCTGGAAATGTGAGTACAGGTGCAGAGTAGAGGCGGTGCTTTAGCTCAATGAATGCCTTTTGTTGTGACTCAGACCAGGAAAACTTTACTTTCGCTCTTCCCTTGATAATGTGACGCAAATTATAAGTGATATGGGAGAATCCCAACACAAACCTTTGATAAAAAAATTTGAGGCCCAAAAAGTTGAAAGCTTTGTTAGAGTAGTTAGAATTGACCACTCTCGGATGACTGGGACCTTATCCGGATCCACATGCACGCCTTGCTTATCTATGATGTAACCCAAATATTGGACATGGATCATGCCAAAGGTGCATTTCTCTAAGTTGGCACATAGTTTGAGTTGTCACGTGGTTTGAAGGACCTGTCAAATGTGTTGCAAGTGCTCCTCTCAAATCTTGTTGAAGATGAGGATGTCATCTAGAAAACTAACCATGAATGTGTTGGTGAAGGGCCACAATATCTCATCCATCAGCCTCATAAAATTAGCAGGGGCATTTTTCTACCCGAAGGGCATGACAAATCATTCAAAAAAGCCTTCCTTGGATTTTAAGGTGGTCTTCCATACATCTATGGGATCTATTGGAACCTGGTGATATCCATAATTCATATCGATCTTGCTAAAATACATGGCCCCCTTGAGTTGGTCCAGAAGGTCATCAATCTGTGGGATTAGATACTTGTTCATGACAATGATTTTCTTTAGTTCCCAATAGTCAATGAAGAGCCTCCAAGTCCCATCCTTCTTCTGTACAAGTACAATCAAGCTCCCATAGGGCGAGGAACTTGGTCAGATGTGCACTTTTTGCAGCAACTCCTGGATCTTCTGCTTGATCTCTTCATTTTCTAGAATGGAGCAGTGGTATATTGTCCCATTGGGTAGGGGTTCTCCAGGAGTTAGATCAACCGAATTCTTGACCTAACAGTGCAAGGGGGTATCCCTATGGGTGAGGATAATATGTCCCTATATTCATCCAAAACCTTATTCGCCTATTTCTGTTGTGTGGGGGAACCCTTCTTGGGGGTCATAGATGTAGCCACGATCTTCCCCTTACTTTGGGATCAAATCAGTAAAAAAAACAAATTTCTTGGTTTGGGAGATGATCTTAGTGCATTGTTTAGCAGAGAACAAATAAATGGTGATAGGTGGAGCTACCTCTAGTATCCTATATAACCTATTTCCCAAAGTATTAATAATAATGTGAGGCCTAGACTCATACATAGCATGAAGCTTCCATAAGTATGGTTTGCCTAATAATACATCACAAACTTCATGAGGAGCAACATCACACAATAGCTCATCTATGAAGGGCTTAAGGTTGTAGGGAAGGTGACCCAAATCTCATCCTTGGTGAATCCACCCATCGATGTTTAGTTGCAGGTGTGGTGTGGTTGGTAGGCCCAACCAATTCATGACCTTTGTTGAAATGAGATTCTTTTGGATCATGTTGTCGACAATGGACTGCAACGGAGAACCCTTCACCCACATCTGTAAGCAGAAGAGATGCTCCCCCTCCTCTGGATCTTTAGGATCAATCTTCTGGATCTTGGTGGTGGCAATGGTGGCATTGGGCTCCACATCAATAATCTTCTTCCCTTTGTCCTTTTCCTTATCATTTTATGACTCAAAGCTGGAACACACATCTGACTCTGAAGCCTTCAATTTGGTCACTAGTGACTGCTTGGTTCAACACTCACTTGTTTTGTGAGTAGGGCTCTTATGGAAATCACACCACTTTCATGTGTCCTTCTTTGTCTTTATGGTGTTGTTATTTGCTTGTAGCTTTGACGGTTGTCCTGGGTCACCCTGCAATGGCTTTTTCCTTTGTTTTGCGGCTTAGGGGCGCTCTTTCAGTCTTGGAAGCATATTGGTATGTTGCACCAAGCAAGGAGATGCCCGGGAACTCCATTTCTTCTTGAATGTATTTGTGCAGATAGTCGCAGTACTTGAGCACCAAATGTCGCTCAGTCTTTGATACCCAAACCTATGCGTAGAGTATGAAAAATATTTGTGAGCTCATGAACATCTTGGTCCCTTTGTTGTCATGGTGTGGTCCACTGTATGTACTTGTCCTCATAGCTCCCCACGAGTTAATATTATTCTTGACAGTGTCTCGAAAATATTTCCAAGAGGGGGTGGTTGTAGATAGAGAGGGTTCCTCTTCCATTTTATCACAGTAAGTTTCCCACCAGTTATTGACATGGGAAGCAGCCTTAAGCAGTGCAAAAATAATCCTCTCTTGATAAGTGAAATTATGGACCAAAAAGTAACCTTCCAATAGATTCAACCATTTATCCACAACATTATCATCTATTTGACCTTCGAATATAGGGATATTTAAGTTTACTTGTAACTTAAGGGAGTGGTACCTCCGAAGTGACTATTGGATGAAACTGCGTCGCCAGTGGGCATCCGCTAAAGGATCTAGGAAAATTTGTCCATCATTGCATTCCTTTATCACTCAAGGGCTTCTTCGAGAAATATTTTGAAAGGATCTCCTTCTCCCTCATCTTTATTTTCTTCCACCATGGGATACCGTTAAGGTCTACAAGGTTGGTATGGTAAATGTTCAACTAGTTCGAACCCTACCTCCTTATACCCTGACCTCGTTGGGGACATGCACAGAAAAATGGTGAAAGAGTAAACCACTCTAATACCACTGATGCAGATTTATGAAGGAACGAAATGAAATATATAGTATATATATATATATATATAGTGAAAACATAACTTCAATTCATTAATAACAGAGTATTGAAAATTGTTTACATGCAAAATGGAAATAAACTAGCTCAAGTGATGGTATCTTATCTCTGAGAAGAGATGTGGCAACTAAATGCCTTATGAAATATGTTGCAATGAGGCTCAAAGGCCTATTTATTATTGAGAAACAATTGAAAACCCTAAACACTCAAAAACCTAACCCTAAGGATGAGGCACCAAAATTTTGTGGGCCCCATTGGGGTAAATTGATACATCAACTTCTTGGGGTCATAACTTTGGCATACGATCTTTGTTTTATGCGTACGATATCGCTAGAAATATCTATTTGAGGACTACAACTTTCATCTACAAACCTTTGTTGTAGACTATGGATTTTCCCATTTTCCAAATAAACATTATTTAGGTCTCAAAATGCTCTGGAAGTTCAAGACCCAAAAAACTCACAAAAATGGTAAAATTTGCTACAATTAATGAAAGTGAAAGAAACAATGGTGGGAGTCCAAATGGAATAGGTGGGTGGCCACTAATATCCACATGGATCAACTATACGTCAGGCTCACACTTAATATAGTTACAAGTGTTATCTTTAACATTTACTTATGTAAGCCAATCATTCCATTCAAAGAAGAAATAACAAACCTTGCAACATAATAAATAGGAATAACACAAGTTCTTATAACTTAGGCAACCTAACTCGACCTAACACCCATGTTTTTATACACAAGAACAAAGAATACAACAAGATCTAAGCTCATATAATATTGTCTAGCCCTAGAGTTATGTGACTCCCAAATACAAATATTGTGCCATTTTTGGCTTACAAAGCTTGAATAAAATCATGACATGACCCATGTGTAACAAATTTGTTTCCTCCCAATTGACACATCTATATAACTATGCAATCATGCAAACTTCCTTATTTCCCTCTTCTTCATTTTTCCCTTTAGACTCTAGCACTATGATCATGTACCTATGGATACAGTAAGGTCACCCATGTGACTTGTGTGTATGCAACTTGTGTTGGTTGAGTGGTTGTGTCTCCACTTATCACTTAAATGGATATATATGGCAGTGTGTGGTTCTTATTTGGGATTCCAACCTACCCATCATTTTAGAGTTGTGCCACCCTTCCAAGTCATCGATGTGTTAGCCAACTTATGCATCCACACTTCCACCCATGTGCCATAGTTTGGTAGCTGGACAACTTATTGCATTCCATGTTCTACACCCATCCTTTACATAGCCAATCCCATCTTCACTTGTTTTCTTGACCTGCATACCATACCCATGCCTCTATTTTTGCAAGTTTTTCAACATCACACTTAATGCTCCAAGTGTCCAACACATCTAGCTCACACATACACATTAGCGTGCCTATGAGTCCAAGGTGACCAACATGCCCGTCTCATGCTTAAGGTGAGGGAACAACACTTGGTCCCTGCAACTCACTCTCCTTATTTGTTATGCAATCTCCATACTTGATCTCTAATGTGTAAGTGTGTACTTAGCCTTAGAGCCAATCTAGCCTTACAAATAGCCTTCAAACATGCTTAACCAAAATTAACCATTGTTAAGTATAACCTCTTATGAATGAATAGTGGTAAGCTACCTAAGGATGGTAAGGAAACAACCGGGGGTCAAACGGTTCTAGATCGTATAATATAATAGGGGGGATAATTACCAAAATTAGAAAAGTTAATATGTTAAATATGAGTTGGCGTGTAAAAGCATCAGGATGATTTTCTCTCATTTGCTACCCATTCTAAAGGTAGAGGAAAGTACCCATCAAGAGGCCTAGAATACATGCTCATTGATCAATATGGACTACTGATCAATCAAAATAATGCCTAGTGAACAGTAGGAGCTTGGTGGTATGTACTATTACCCTGATTCTCTTAGATGGGTGTAGGGGTGATATGGAGTGGAGGTTTTCTTGATGGCAAGCCATAATGGATGGGATTTGAGACCAATGTAGTTGGAATGGTATATTGATTGTGAGATTCTCATTGGGTGAAGGCTATGCTATATGCTTGGGTGTATTCCTCTTTCCCTATTGGGTGGAGAGGAGATGGAATCTTTTTTTTTAAGTCAAGTCAGTTGTAATAAACCATGTTCAGGTATTGCTTCCTTGCTTGCTTTCAAGTTGTCACTTAATTTGTTCACATTGACCAATTAATTCGCAAGAAGCTAGGTAAAGACGACCATTTCTATTAGTAAATGAAAATATGTTGAAATGCATTTATATATGCACTCAATTGGGTATTATTAATTCATATTTAAACATGATGAATCAATAATCAACAATATTCGACCAAAATCAATTAAATATATATTTCACTAACATGATAATAACAAGTGTAATATCATAATATAATACTTGCTTCTTACCTAAAAAGTAATTGATAACTACTTTAGATTAAAGTTAAAAACCTCCAAAACTATATATATATATATAATAATATTATATATATATATATATAATATATATATATATATTATATATATATATATATATATATATATATATATATATATGTATCTACATAGTAATCATAAACCCTAATTTAAGATAGCCTTACATGTATTATCATATTTATATCTCTTAAAAATAAATTATTGTTATTATTGAATGTAAAAATTGTATTAAAAATGAAAAATATATAAATTTTGAAATTCAACATCATATTTTTTCATATAAAAACATAAATAAATTAATTATAAATAAATTATATTAAACAGAAATCTAAAATAGCTCAACGCAAATAAATTAATTTAAATGAATATTGTTACTAATAATATGTTGTCATTTAATTTTATATTAACTTCATCATCTAATTATTAATTAAAAAATAAAAAACTGTCAATTAAAAATAATATAATATATGAATAATTATATTTATATCTTCTATATTTTATTAGTAAAATAAATAGTAAAAATAAATATTAAAATAGATTAAATAAAAATGTTTTTTATTAAATATTATGACATTTGATTTAGTATTTCATATAATGATAATTCATTTCATTTATTATTTCATATAATGATAATTCATTTTTAATAATATTTAGATTTTTATAAATTTACTCTTTATTAAATATTATATTTTTTTTAAATTTTTTATTTTTTAATAAACTTTTTTATAACCATTAAATTTAAATATATATATAATTTTTAATTATATGCCAGCATTTTGTCATTTTCTAAACATTTTATCAATAGAAAAATACCTCGTTTTTTGTTGGATTAAATCGCATCTCCTTCACATTGCTCTTCACGTGGAGAATTATATTTATTTTCCAATAAAGTATACATGCTCTGCACACTTACAGAGATCTGAGTTCGGATCATGTTTCCTAACCACCATGAACTAGTCGCACCATGTGATTTCCAGATCATCGATCAGATTTCCAGATCATTTCTTTTGGTAAGTGTGTATTGCTTACGTGCATATTAAATTGCATTTATTTTCGTAACTGTATATTGCAATCAGAAATATTAAATTGCGTTTTTCTTCAGTAACCGTGTATTGTATTTTGTGTACATTAATGGGCGTTGTCTACGCAAGCTACAAATTTCGCAGATATTCACATTTCTTTTTTTAAAATTTAGTAAACGAAATTTTAAAAAATTAGAATGTTGAAGTGTTTGAATCATATTTATATTTTTATAATGGAAATGGATTCAGCACCAACAAAAATTTCTAAGAGACCTAAAATTATGAAGTTTAATTGTTTTCACTTAGATTTTTTCAAGATATGACCGGAATTTCAATAACTTTCTGGGCAAAAAAACATAATACTTAAACTGCAGAGTTGTTTTTAGTGCGACTTTATTAAAGCTTTTCCGGTGGATTTCCGGGTCTAATTTCTTTAAAATCCCCCTGGAATTCATTGAAATCACAAGTTTGATGGGTAAACTTGCACAATAAAAGTGCCCTAGGGGTTTTTCCCAGTGTTGAATCCATATATACAGGCAAAAAATTAATTTAGATAACACAAATCAAGATTTCACCACAATTTTTTCGACGGGATTAAAACACCAAAAACTCTAAAAAAATGAAAATAAAAAAACCATCATTATCATTTCATCTCATAAAATTTAATATAATATTACTTTTATTCAACCAACAAAATAAAATAAATATTATTTTTATTCAATCAACAAAATAAAAAAGCAATTGCTGAACAAAGACACCTTTCACGTGTACAGCAAGCTATACGGATTTATTGTCCAATAAATTGTCATTCAATTACAGTTTTCTAAATTCAAATTTAATTTTCCTATTTATTCATCGGTTATTTCCCATCTAAGAATCAGAACCTTAAACACCAATGCATATATGTATGCTCAAACTTTACATTGCTGGGAGTCATTAAGGGCATCTTCTAAAACCTGCACTTTTTTCATCCACGCCTTCCTTTGGACTTCACCTTCCTGCTAATAATTGTAAAAATTTAATCCACACTCTAAATCTAGGCCGGAAGTTTTGATGACATGAACTTATTTTCATAAAAATATATAACATATGGTATTACACTACATTTTATATTTACTATAGATTGATCAGAATTTACCAATTCAATATCTGTGTTACAGGGAGACTCGTTCTTGGCTAGCTTATTTTGTTCACGAGATTTCTGGTCGCAGCGCCCTTTCTTTATGCAGTCCAACAACATATTCGCGGTGTCTATACCTGATCTTGACCAGAGTCAGTGATAATAAAACATCTCTCTATATCTGAATTATATTTTTCACTGTTTTCCATAACGTTATATAGATATATATACCTGCAAGATAGGCACCATGCACATAGCCATTATGTTCTTCATTAGTATGCTCTCCAGTGAAATACACAGGTCCAACCGGTGCCTATAAAGTTTATGTAAATATATTGATAAATTAACTTATATCTCTTTAAACTTTGAATTTGAAAATCTTGCAGCAAAAACAGAAATACAAATTTAGAGTTTTTGCAGCATCATAAAATTCCATTTATAGAAATTTTTCTGTAAGTGAGGCTAGGAGTGCCATCTAGAAATGAAAAAAGACTCTTCAAATCTGCGAGGACTGCATCATGAAATAATATTGCTACGATTTCAAAAATACCTTCAAGTTGTCGAAATCCTTTGTGGAGACCCCTATTGGCCAGTTAGAGTACGTTCCTTTGAAGAATGGATCTTTTCCCCATCTAGGAATAAGGATTGCCTCCATCTCTGGAATATGGTTGCCAAACATTTTCTTCAGAACGCCCATTATTTCTTCTCTGGTGTCATGGTCAGGCTGTTGTTCTATGCGTCGGGCTTCATCGTCTGTAACAGTTACCATAAGAAGGTTCCCTCCAGGGTATTCATTTTCCAAGTGCTGAGGAAAAAATGTAAATAACATGTTAATC
This sequence comes from Pinus taeda, assembly GCA_000404065.3. Lineage (NCBI taxonomy): Eukaryota > Viridiplantae > Streptophyta > Pinopsida > Pinales > Pinaceae > Pinus > Pinus taeda. The sequence goes on from APFE030329764.1 coordinate 62,649, forward strand.
AGTTGAATGATCTGGCCTTTCAAGGCTACTATTTCTGTGGGAAAAGATATTAATCACTAATTACCTGCCAGAAATTGTAATAACCCCTTTTTTCATGAGCGTAAATGAAGAACTCAGTGCCAGGTCCAGTGGGCCAGAATTTAGATGGAAATTTCATGAAGATTTTGCAGTAAATAACCATATCAAACTTATATATCGCCAGTAGCTTCCATAGCTGCAGGTGTTTATGTAGTAGCGTTATAAATTCACTAAATAGAACGGATCTAGTGACTTCATATAAAATTTGATACAGCAAATAGATATACATACGGGAAAATCAGGTTTAAAACTAATGAGTTTCGTTTGAAGAACCCCTAAACTGACAGAAACAATAGCGCTTTCCGCAGTATACGCTGAACCGTCCTCTGTCAAAATCTTGACACCTTTGTCTGTATATTCGATTTCTTTAACGATCTGGACCATGAAATCATCACCAAAAAAATACCTTTACTAAAAGCGTGTTCCAGGACAAAAGATTTTAAAGGATAAATATGCTTCATCAGAGGAGCCTACCTTCCTCAGTTTCAGACGGTCGTCCCATATAGTTCCGTTATGAGATTCAAGGAATTCTTGGGCTAACTTGTGAGCAATATATTCGTATCCTCGACTGTCCGCCACGAAATATTCATCATCCCCATAATATTCGAATGTTGCAATAGGTTCCACATTCTTTAAGCTCGTTATTCTTGGAGGCTCTGCACGCCCAAATGCAATCAATTGTTTTTTCATTTATTTGATTATCATTTCAAATGTCAAACCCAATAATCGTTGAGATCAATTTGCAGAGATTATCAGAACCTGCAATTTCGAAATCGTAAAAGTAGAAGTCGATGGCCATCTCCAAAGGCGTTACTGGCACACTGCAAAATTTTATTTATCAACATTATGAACCCCATATTGTGCAAGTTAATATCAGCTTATAACTCATCATTTTGTGATTATGTGAAGAAGTGAAATGTAAAGAAGGATTTGCTAATTGTCTTACTGTCCAAATGCCCGTTGAGATGCCAAAATCGAAATATCTTCTTGTCCACTCTTGCGAAAATATTCAGAGAGACTTGAACTGAAGTCGGATGATGCATTTCCCAGAGCATATGGTCGTGCCACGACTGACTGTGGCAGAATACCTCCTCTGTAAAACAAAAACAGTTAACACAAACAGGGTAAACGGTAGATCTGGGCATAATGCAATGTTGATTATCGTGTGACAGGCTGCTTACTCTTGATAATAGATATTGTAACTGATATTGCTGTAATCAGAATAAGTTGTCCGAAGTTTGTATTTCTGAGCTAGAGACCATATGGGGTTCATGTGTTTCCCTCCCACGCCCTCTACCCAGTTGGCTCCCATCTCTACTGCATACCCTCCTAGGGTTTCCTTGCGCATTCTTCCCCCAATTCTATTGGTTGCTTCCAGTATCACAAAGTCTTTCACTCCATTGTCCGATAATGTTTTTGCTGCCATTATTCCTGCAAACAAAAAAATCAGAACTTACTCAGTGAACTTATTGTTACAAGAAAGGAGCCTATTTAGACATGGTCATGTGAAGAAGCTTGGATAAGGTATTAAGAGTACCCGACATGCCCGCTCCCACTATGATCGTGGTGGTAGCAGCGACCGACGAAGAGAAGAAAACAATGCATAGTAACAATAATATCAGAGAGCAAAGATGACGGTAAGCCATGAAGGCGAACACTCTTAACATTCCCAGCAAAAACAGTGATGGAGTTGATTATCAATAGCTTGTTAGGGGAAGTATATATTGAAGGTCAGTTTAATTGCTGGATTGTGCCTGTTGGCATTATTTTAACATATTCAGCAATTTGCCAGAAGTAATCTGACTAAAGGACTAAAGGGCTAAAGGGGTTAAGGTTAGGTTAGTTTAATTGGTTGAGTTGATGTTGTTAATTATTTTACTGATCCAAAATTACAGGATGAATTTTCATCGACACTCATTCCTTTCCTTACAAAATTACACTGTCCAAATTTTTACCAGGAAAAAAACCAATAAAGTTATAACCGAATCCAAATTAATTTGATTTAATAATTTTATCCGCTTTTCCACAACCCCTCGCTGCAACATCTCCAAACAAGCATCCAAACCTAACCTAATGTCCACATGATGCTCTCCACATATCCAAAAGTGCTCAGGAAAAGGCATCCAACACTAACCTCAGGCATTGTATTGTAATAATAATAATACCGTGGCCATTTATATTTCCAACTCTGCTGAACAAGAGGTATCCAAACCTAACCTCAGACATGGTAGAAAGGGCATAGGTTAATCAGGATATATATATACATAATAATACCGTGGCCATTTATATTTCCAACTCTGCTGAACAAGAGGTATCCAAATCTAACCTCAGACATGGTAGAAAGGGCATAGGTTAATCAGGATATATATATA
>APFE030329765.1:0-14088 GCA_000404065.3 Pinus taeda
AATGTTTGTGTTAGGAGCCTGTTGGGCGCAGGATCCCCTAAGGGTAGTTTTGGGGCTAAAAGCCCATATTTGGGTTAAATTTTGCAATCCAAGTGTAAATACTCTACATTTTGTGGCCACAGAGGGCATAGGTGTTAAAAAGTCATAGGGTTGTCCACCCTTATTTTGGAAATGTATTGTCGGTTGTAAAAGATCTACCCATGCTCCGTAGACTGTGGGATTGTATAAAAAGAGCTAAGCTCTAAGTAGTTAGGGGAATGAGAAAAGGAAAATAAGATGAAGAGAGTCATAGCTTTAGAGAAAGAAGTCTAAGTCTTTGGTTGTAGCATAGGTATAAGCTCTACAACTCAATGTACAAAGGCCTAAGGTAGAACTCCGTAGCTGAGTGTGTGGACCCCTGCAGCTTAGTGCACAGTGTGGGTTAAGTCTGTAATCATCTATAATTATCAATAAAGAGAAGTATTCTACAATTTCTGCATCTTTATTTCCTATTTATGCATCTTGTTACGCTAGGTATCAATTTCAATTATAATGCTTATATGATGCATGAATATATGTAAATGTGTTGGTTAAGTGAACATAAGTATGAGAATTTGTTTACATGAAGCTAACTAAGATCGGTTATTGAGATAAGTAAGACACTTAGCCTACTTTAGGATATATCGTAGTTCGCTGCCTTAGCAACAAGAAAGTCCCTAAGCCATAGGTTAGGGCTGACCAAAAACCAATAGTACCATTTTGTGAAGGTATTGAAGGGTGGAAAAAACATCTAAGAAACTTGTGTAAAGGTAGGTATAGCTGGAATAAATTGATAGCACAACCATCTCAAGGGTGTGGAAATTTGGTTCCAACATCCCCCCATACTGCTTCGGGTGAGACTTCAGTCCACGCTCTGTGGGTTGATGTCGTAAGTGTCAGTAGTGTAGGGATTTGTTTGGATAATTAACACTGAACCTGGGTCAGGCCACCTCAAGCCAACAAAGTACAATAAATTATCACCAAAGTATTATGGTCCTTACAAGGTGTTGTAAAAGATTGGTACTAGGGCATACAAATTGGATCTTCTTGCATCTGCTTGAGTGCACCTAATTTTCCATGTTTTGTGCTTAAATAAGGTTATAGGTGACAAGCTCCTATTTCAAACAATATTTCCAGAACCTAACAACGAAGGAAAAATCATATTGGAACCTGAAGAAGTCACAGAAGAAAGAACTTGAAAGCTATGGAATTAATCAATTTTAGAGTATCTCATCAAGCGGAAGAACTTTCCTACTGAAGATTCCACATGCAAGGATGAGAATTTTATACAGAAGCATCTAGAAGTACTCAAGCATTGGAAAACACTTTTTTGAAGAAGACAAGCATGTTAGTTCCCTATAATACTAGTGTATTCCCTCATTTTTATTGTCAATGTAGCTCCATTATTTCTATTGTTGTGCCCATCTAGTCCCCACATTATTATTATTGTGTCGCATAGAAGCCCACTATTGTTATTTTTGTGCCCTTAAATTATTATTTTTAGGTTGACTCTGATTATACTATGACCCCTTAGATTCATATATAAAGAAAGGAGGTTTGTCATTTGAGTCATCTGAGAATTATTCATTTATGTAATTGTTGTAGTGGCTACAACCACCCTCCAAACATTTATCTCACGTGCAAATTTATGAGCCTAACTCTGATCCTACAATCAATTATCCTTGGTCGCTTATTGGTAAGCTAATGATTTCAAGCTCTGCTCCTTGATCTTAAGAGTTGTCTGTGTTCTCATATTCATGCAACATGTGTCATATTTGGGCATAGGGATTATTGTTTGTCATGCAAGGGGAATTTTGTCTTGCTTCAAGGGAATTTTATGCGTATGAGTGGTTGTCATCACATAAACATGTTTCACACTCACGTCACGAAGGTTGTTTCATCAAGAAAAGTATGTCTTGTGTATTCTAGATGCTCTATGTTGGTTCACTAAGTGTCTATGTATGATCACAATCGAGTCCTATCAATGTTTACATATGTTTCACTGATCTCACACATAGACATTTTCCTAAGCAACCTAACCTCTTCCAGCTTCCCGAAACTATGCGCTTTACTTATGAAACCATCTCGCTTCCCCCCTTGTCAGCTGAAACCCCACAGTGCACAGAGACACCAACCTCCCTTATCTGCTGAAACCCCACAACTCATAGAGACCCCATCTAGCACTGCTCTCCAGAAATGCGTAGCGTAGTCTGGCCGCCAACACCTCTTTCAAAAATTCGTAGTTCATTCCAGTTGCACTGCACTCATAAATTGCGAGAGGTGTTGTCCCAGGACCCATGTCCCATAGCAGTGCTTTGAGCCTCGAACCTACACAGTGTTGTCCAAGTTTTCTTGTCTATCGTGCATGCAAAAACTGTGTAGATGAGCCTCCCAGGGCCTCATTCCTGTAAGAGTCACTGTCTACTGAAATTGCACAGATCTACCTCTTAGTTACCACAGGAAAAGGAGACATGTTGAAATCACTTCCAAGGAGTTGAGAAGAAGGACCAAGGAACCAATCAATGGAAAATAGTAGGAGAACATGCAAACCCTGCTCAATGTATGATCATCTTGAGTGTAAGTATGGTGACTAAAGAAAATCTTTTGAGTTACACCTCTTAGTTGAGTTTGGAGGACTGCTTATCATTGTCATATCATCCTATCATCAGTAACATGCATGTGTGCAAACACAAAAAGTCATCTTATGTGTTTCTTCTACATGTCTTTCTTCATTTTCACTTGTTCAACCAATTGTTGTCTTCAGCATGTTGATTGCTATGTCATGATTATGACCTTATTTTGCTGATCTTGAATGTTGTTTTTGAGTTGTGTTCACCATGTACACATCTATTGCACTCATAGACGATGTTGTATGCTCTTTCACACAAGCATCGCCGCGGTCGTTCAATGATCTATCAAAAATGTCATGCTTGTCGCTCCCACCATTGGTTAGTCACAACGAGTATATGTTGTCTTGATGGTTTGAGGTGTCTTGTCATCGAGATGTGTTCAGTGGTTTTCACAAGGTCACGTATCCACAAGTTCACTTGCTCACACATTTAGCATTTTTTTTGAAATTTCAATGACCGAATCACCCTCCAACATTTGGACCTTCATTGAGATGCATTGCCTAGTTTCAGCCCTTAGTGATCATGTGTTGCTACCTCGAATTACGTAGATGTTAAGGCTATCTCCAAGGCAGCCAACATTGTGAAATATTGGAATCAACTAGACTGGTTGTCACCTAGAACAAGGAAAAATTCGCTCAACAGGCCATTTTAATCTATACTGGTTGAAAGCACATCAACCAAGCCTCCAACTGGTCAACCGAAGAGTCTAACTAGGTAGTGACCTCGGGACTTAATCCCCCAACAAATTGCACAAAAGCTACATGGCATGCCTACTTCGCTGACTGAAGAAACTATGTAGACATGTTAGACAAACATCCTATGTTCGTTACTATCTCCCTCAAAAAATTGCGCAGTTCTTCCAGCTAGTCAGTCAGTCTACTACTAACCAGGAAAACTACGCAATTTTCATGAGCAGTCTCCCAACTACATAGCCTCTCGCTCAGCTCAGAAACTGTGATGGGATGTTGAGGAGGTCATCCTCTCAACAATTTGCTAAATTTTTTTTAGCAAACTCCCAAAGCCTATTTCCAGCTTCCTAAAAGCATTGCTCAATTTTTCCAAGAAATCCTTTTGCATTCCACTGCCATCTCCCCAAACAAGTTGCATAGTTTTTTCAACCAACCCCTCTGCAACATACACTACCTCCCTGAAAAATTGGCACAGATCTTCCCTCCTACCAAGCCAAATCCCACAAATAGTCAATGTTGATCAGGATTTTCCATCCCAGTCTCCCAGTAACCTCTGTGCACTTTTCACTGGTAGTGCTCAAAGGCCACATCCCAGCTTGGAATCTGCCTTGCGCAGTTTTAAGAGAATTTTCATCTCTCTTGGTCTTCTGCATATGAAAGTGAAGGATAATGCATCATGGTAGACTAAGAGATTAATGGATTTGATGACGTCTTGTCATGAGTGATTGTAGATATAGGTACATAGATGACACATGATGCAATGATGAACGGGATGAACAGGGAGAGCACATGCAAGGATATTTGTTCACGAATGGATGAACAAGGAATGCATGCGAGGATATTTTTTCGTGAATGGATGAACAAGGAATGAATGCAAGGACATTTTTTCACAAATGGACAAACACATAAAGCATGTCAAAGTACAAGTGAAGGAACATGCACGTGGAAACGTCAAATGAACACCAAGACTGTCGAAGACTTCACACACCTTGTCATGCGAAGGTGAAGCTTTGATACACCAAGAGCACATCCATCACTCAGCAACACTACGACTCAACTTGGACACCACCACCAGCATGAACATACTAGCATCGTCGTGTCAAGTCATGTCATGAGTCATATTTGCCACATAACTACTATGGGCCACACTGTTGTAATTCAATGTAATGCAATGTGGAAGTCCATGATACCCACATGTAATTCTATAGGGTCATGTAAATTTGAAGAGTCATGTAAGTCAAACAATCATGAGGGAAGTGAAATAGTCACAAGGTCTAGTTTTACCCTTGGCTATAAATACCCTTCATTTGTACATGCAATGAACGTTTTCACCTTGGCTCCTCCCACATAGCCTTGAGAGTCTGTAATATTTTCTTTCAGGAGAGATCATTGGCTCCAATGCCCCGCTTATGGGGTTAGTGATGTATGGTGTAACTATGTGTCTTGGAACTTTCACTTAATTCAGAAGCTTGTTAATGAGCCAACATGTTTTGACACATGTATTGTAATTGTTTGTAAGACTATTCTTTGGACAATTGTAATGCATTTTGCTTTAAACTATGTTAACGCAATTGAACTATTTCAATTGTTCTAGTACATATGTTTATGAAATTTTTTTGTATAAGTTGTTAATGTTGTCTTGGCCATGTAGGATGCCTTGTCAGACACTAGACATAACCATTCCCATAAACTTGTTATAATGATTGTTGCACTCACGTGGACTACTCTGTTCGGTGTTGTACATGCTATCTTCTCATAATGTGTTTGTGACTGCCGCATTCATGTCGATTACTCGACCGGATGCTGTGCATGTCCTATTGTGTTGTGTGTCTCTGATAGAGTTGGGACTCTTCCCTTTTGACTAGAGACTCACATGCATCCTTTCCCTCAATAGTGAAAGAACCTTGAAATAAGTAACACTGGCACTCACCAGGCACGTGAACCTCACTGTTTGAAGACAAAGAAGACCACTCTCATGTGATGACAAGAAAGAGCTATGGCATATCCTTAAGAAAATGGCAACCGGGTCATCATACCAAATGGGACTCCTACACCAAATGGTGTGAGGTCTAGTTGTGACTTCATGTCGAGGAGATCCCTTCAATGTTGTCGGGTCCAACACCATCAACAATAATGTAAAGTAGGCTTCCCCCTTGAAGAGGATAATTTTTAAGTCATTGATCTATTTATTTTTGATTTGGTTGCATAAAAACTTTCAGTTCTAAGTTTATTTCACATTCTTCCTGCTACATGAGTATACTTACTAATTCATCAAAAGTGGGGCCCTTATCCCTTGCTTCAAGACCTGTGATGGACATTTGTTACTCATATAGTATTCCATTTAAGATTATAGTGAATAGGTCAATGTTAGATACCATTTCTCCTATATATCTAACTTCATCATTAATGGCATAATTCTTGAAATAAAATTACTAAATAATTTCTTTTCTTCCATTTTAACATAAGGAGTTTACTCTTTAGGTACATGAGTCAATTTGTATTCTTTGACATACAAATATTTGTGTTTTTTTCACTTCTTCTTAGATATCTTTTAGTATCTAATATGAGGTATAATGTCGTCTTTTCTAAAAAGTCTCAATAATACTTTCTCCTTAGTCTCTCTGCATTCACAATATTGAATTGAAGCAATTTTTGCTCCTAAAGTGGCCTCTCGATTCACTTCATCACCACACACTATCAACTACAATGTACATCCTTCCATCATCATTTTCATTTTAAACTTCCAATTCACATAATTAGTTCCATCGAACTTCATTTAGATATGATTCTGCTACAGGACGAGCCATTCTAAAACAAATGTTTCTCCAACTTCAAATCAATAAATAGTTTTTAACCTCACAATCATTCATAATGATTTACTATTTCACATCATGCATAGAAGGGACTTAAAAAAAGTTTCAAACAAATAAAGTACTATCACACCAAGTTCGCACAATTTCGTAGTAGCAGATTCAGTAGCAGTTTATTCCATACCAAAATTATACAACGACTCAACAATGGATGACTCCAAATTTGATCATGTGATATATCGTACCATGGGACAAAAGAAAATCTATCACAAAAAAAGAGGAAACACATCTAGTTCTTCATAGAATCAAACTCCCCTACTATTTAAGGGTGTTTTGTTTCCCGATAGATGCAAAAGAAAAATATTCCTAAATTAAGTATGTGCCTCAGTCGTTTGAGTTCATCCATGCTCTAGGTCTATGTGTTCAGTTTTGCACCAATTATACCCACTCAACAACTTTTTTTCATTGCTCAACTCACTCCATACTCAAGTCCTTCCACAACTCTCTCCACACAACAAGGCTCTCAATGCTTCTACACACAGGTTATATGCACAACATATACTTAGAGTGCATAATACTAATATATATGCAAAAAAATATTTGTATCCCACTGTTATTTGTAATAGGAAATGTTTTATTAGTTGGATATACACTCAACAAATATTAGATAGCTTAAAAACATTGTGAGTTGCAAGTTCCAACAATTCTTTATTGATGTTGTAGCACTCTTGACAACAATCACACTATGATATATATAGCTTTGCGTCATATAAATTGTCTCCACATTCTCGGATCAACAGTTCACTTTATGACACAATTCAAACTCGAACAACTAAAAGCACATAAATTCATACTTAAAAGCTTTAATGATTCACAGTTGGTCCACTAGTTGTTCTTTATAGGTCAATAAAATGCACTTAGTTTGTGACCTTCAATACATAGCAATGATGAGCTCAACACCTCCTCAATACACCATTCTACAATCATAGCCTCTCACCATTTCTCTAATGCCAAGACATAAAGTACTAAACAAAAATTATTGGAAGATGAGTTGCAACTCTCAAGTGAGACAACACTCACATTATACACTTCTCACACTCAAACTTACAGTCATCAAGCTAGGAATCAAGTACTTATATAGAATTACAATATAGTTGAACAAAACCCTAGGATATAGTATATGAAAACTAATAAGTACTAATTTAGGACAATCAACCCCAACAAAACTTTAACAAACACAACAATCTATAATAATAACAAATTATAGAATTCTCCATTATTTTAACATCTCTACAATTCACCTAATAATTATTTCCTATCAAAGCGATTAATAAATAATGTATAACAATTATTTCATTAATTTAAATTAACCTAAATAATTTAAATTAACTTTAGAAAGTTCAATAGTTATTAATTTCATTTTATAATTTTGATACATTTAAATACAAAATTTCGATCCATTTAAAAAAAATGACAATCATTAATTACAAAAATTTATCATAAGGACTTTTAAAAGGGAAACATTTATCCCAATATTGAAACAAGAATGCATAATTCTACACATACTTCTCAAACAAAATGTTCGTACCAATATCATACTTGCACCAAAGAATGTCTAGGACATCTATGGATTCTGAACATTGGCAATATAGCACTCTATGGGATAAGCATCGAGAAATGAATGTCGTAATGTTTCTGATTTAATGCACACAATCCAATATAAAATGGTAGGATATAAATTTTCAAGGAGTTGGATAACTCAATTATCTTTCTCTAAACAGTGTTAAGAAAATCAATTATCATGTTATTACTATGGAAAGTGTATTTATAAAATTGGGAAATGATATAAATTGAATGGAAAATAAATGTTATCAAAAAACGTATGTATAAGGGTGGGAGAGCCTACTCCTCAAGCCTTATCACACGGGGCAAAGGATGTTCACCTATGAGATTTGAAACCAAATAGAAGGGATAGTCATGATTGTGGTAATGTTTCCATGTGAATGTGAGAGTGTTGTGGTAGAAGGTGTCATCATGAGTGTATGATTTGTTGCACTTTGTTTATTCTTGCATATTGTTAGTGTGAATTGGTATTGTTGTTGTTTCCATGCATAAGGTCACGGTGCGAGGTTAATATGGTCACGCATTGATGATTGGACTCTAGATATAATGATGTTTAAGTGTTGATACACCTATTTTTTATATGTCTATATGTTGATATGATTATGTTTGTACATGTATTGCATTGATTTGGTTAATTTTGTAGATGAGATATCCTCCCCAAATTATGCTAAGGTACATTGGTTTATTGTGATTTGGTTTAGCTAACATAGTAAGCCTTCTAGGAAAGAAATAAAAAATGACTAGCAAGATGGTAGACTACAAATATTATCCCTATGAATTAGATAAGCAGTGTGGTGTTGGGCACTCTTCGGATTTACCAAACACACTCAGAAGATTGACAGAATAAATAAGGAGTTGTAAGGTAGACAATCACAAAATAGTGTAGGCACAAGAGAGAGAAGCAGAGCCTAATGCAATACTCCTTTAGAATTTATTAGAAGTGCAGCAACATGGGCCACTTCATATTAGCCATGGGTAGGAGGACAAAACTAATGGGGCACACAGAAGTAGTTCTCATGGTGGTCACAGGTTAGATAGAGATGACACAATGAGAGATGGAAGGTTGCTGGATACTCCGGACAGTTGAGGTAATGGACACAGGTACTATTCTAGTTTGAGTTCTGATAGGAATTATGACCATCATCATTATCATCCTTACAGTAGGAGTGACAATGGATACTTTCCAGATCAATTTAATAAATCAAAGCCACCTAATTTTGATGTATATTTAAAGAATCTAGAAGATGTAGAGGCTTGGATATTTTGGATGAAGAAGTTCTTTGAGTTTCATAATTACACATATACCATGAAGACTAGAGTTTCTATCTTCATCATGAGAGGTAAAGAATGTATCTGGTTCGAAGATGTGAAGCGGGTCAGAGACATCAGGGCATAAGACTTGAGTTGGCATGAGTTCAAGAGGATTTTTAGGAAGATGTACTTGTCAGAAAGGTAGTACGGTAGTAAGGCCAAATAATTATATGAGATAAAGATGGGATCAATGAAAGATGAAGAGTACATAACCAAGTTCCTAGATCCATTGAGATGTGTACCATATCTTAAATATGATAAGGCCAAATTTCATTGATTTGTTAGTAGATTTCCATCAACATTTAAATATCGGGTTGGGTATGATGAGCCTCGGTCACTTGAGGAGGTTATTAGGAAATTGAAACATTGCTATGAATAGCCAAAGCGTAAGGATGAATCTCAACAATGATGGAAAGGGAAGGATAAGGATAAAGGTAAGCATAAATTGAAAACAGAAAGATCAAGATATCACAATGCAGAAGAGAAAGAGAATGTGACACCTTACGAGAAGTTCAATGTAGCTAGATAGGGACATGGATCACAACAACAACATAGAGGTGATGGTACTAGACGGTTAGAGTGTTGGACATGTGGTGAGGAACACCTTTACAAATATTTTCCAAAGAATTAGGGTGGTAGGCCTCTAATCTGTAGGGAATAGGAGGCATAGACTATTGAGGATGTTGGATAGATAATTTCTCGTATCTATGTAGGATTGGACACAAAATAGGAAAACCATTAGGAATCTATCATTGAGATGGAAGGTAAGCTTTGGGATCAAGTTGTTTCTATTATGATTGACCTTGGATATAATTATAGCTATTCTAGTCTTGACTTGGCGGATAATAGTGGTTTGAATAAAGAAGTGGATGTAGAATCTTGGCTAGTGAAATTGGCTACAAGCTCAAAGAAAAGAGTTCATCATTGGGTAAGAGCTTGTGCAATTGAGTTGAATGGCATGTCTACATTAATGCACTTGAATGTATTGCCATTGGGAGTATATATTATGTTATTGGGTATGGACTAGCTATAGCTTCACAGGACCAAGGTGGATTGTTATGAAAAATCCATTGATTGCTTGGATGACAGTGGAGAACCAAGAGTCTAACAGGGAAAGAAGAAAGCCACATCAGTTAGAATGGCGACACTTATGCAGGCCAGGTGTAGTTGTAGGAAAGGGTGTGTGTTATTTGCAGTGCACATTTCTAGTGAAAAAGATAACGAATTTGGGGATGTAGATGTTTTGAGAAGGGACCTAGTTCTACAAAAGTTTTAGATGTATTTTGTGCAGATATTTCATAGTTTCCACCTCACATGGTAGTATGCATTTCTATTAAGTTAGTGTCAAGGGTGGCTCTAGCATGAAAATCACCTTATATGATGAGCACACATGAGTTTGTAGTGTTATAGTTTTAGTTGAAAGAGATGCTTGAAAAAGGATACATTAGGCCAATTGTATCACCCTCACATGCACCAGTGTTATTTGTGAAGAATAATGATGGAAATCTTAGGCTATCCATTTACTAGAGGCAATTAAACAAAGTGACCATCAAGAACAGGTATCTATTGTTGAGGATTGATGATTTGTTTGATCAGTTGATGGTAGTAGCAGTGTTCTCGAATATTGATTTGAGATCTAGATATCATCAAGTACACATTAAAGAGTGTTATCATTACGATACAGGTATGATACAGTTGTTGTCCTTGATGGCAACTCACTCGGATGACAGATCATTGTGTAGCAGGTCAATAACAAAGAATTAATGATCAGAGAGAGGTATATGCAGGTTCACCGTGACAAAGGAGCATATAGATGTGGGTTAGCAGACCAAAAGGAGCGTATAACATACACACACACTTTCACAGAAGGAAAGGTGCGTAGATGTTGGAAAACTAAGTTTTGGTTCGTGGTATTTGGTCCATGGTATTTTGATCCATGGTATTGGTCCATGGTATTTGGTCTAAGGTATTGACCCCAGGTATTGTGTCTGAGGTATTAGTCCTACGTGGTATTGGACCATGGTATTAAGAGAGACCTAAACCTATATAAGGAGGAGAAGATCATTAGGCTAGGTGTGCAAGTGGTGCAAGTATTGAATATCTGATGAAGTGTGAGATCTAGTATGTTGGTTATCGGTTTGTGTTGCTTTGCTTGATCTAAACCAAGGATGCACCTATGTGGATGATGATGAATGATGGATCATGATCATAAGGCTTGGAATGTATTATCATTATGTGGTTTTATCATGGCTAGACTAGATCTGAATTATTGACGCATGTTTATTCTATAAATGTTATGATTTGTGTATAATTGATGTTTGGAATAACTATAAAGTTATGAGTTAATTTTACAGATCTGTACGCGGGTTCGCTTTGAAAAAAACATGTATACAGGCTAGTTCAGTTCATCAAAGTAGTGTATACATGATGAAATATGATATCTAAATTTGCAGATGGTTCTAGTGGTTGTTCCAGAGTTCTGGGTTCTGCTCTGTGTTCTAGTGACTATGTTTTTATGACAGATCTTCATTGATTTAGTTGTTGGGTGATTCAGAGATTGATGATTGATTGATGCAATAGTTGTATGGCAGTGGTGATTTACTTTTAGTTTCAATGTTGTTGATGGGTCCAGTATCAAAATTGGATCAAACATGGCCTTCAGATTTTGATGTTATGGTTCAAGAGTATCTAGTTTGAAAACTTATGAAATGTGGTCCCTCGAGGAAGAGAGAAGGTCATAGCATTTTGTAGGCTGGAACCTACATACTGGTAAACATATTGGCCAATACAAGAGCCAGCGGTTTGGAGCTCCCTTCTAGTAATAGCTGGAAAATGAGTGAAGGTTGGAGCCTTCAGTAGGATAGCGCCTACGTACTAGTAAACATATTGGCTAGTAAAAGAGCTAGGGGGTTGTAGCTCCCTTCCAGTGGTAGCTGGACAATGAGAGAAGGTTATATCCTTCTACTAGTGAGTGCCTTTGTACTAGTATGATTCTGTGCAAGTACAAGATTGTAAACAGGTTTTTCTTATATTAAAAGGAAGACATCAGCAAGTGGTTTTTGTCCCTCATTGGGTTTCCACCTTATATCACGGTGTTCATGTGTGTTTCTTATGTGTCATGATATGTTCTGTTTTTACTGCACCTGGTTACTATTTATATGGTTAATGAAGTTTTGATGCACTCATTAAAGATCAACATATGATGAATTAAATGAATCATAAGTTTACTGGATATATGCTAGTTGCATTAAACACAATTGCGTGTACACGTGGGTTCCCTTAACTGAAATAGTGTATATAAATCTGATTATGTAAATGAAAAAGTTATTGATTTTCTAATACTGATTCACTACCTCTCTCAGTATTATTTTCAACAATTGGTATCAGAGAAAATGCTTTGGTAGAAGCTTGATCTCTTGAAGGAGATCCATAGAACAATGGGAAAGAAAGCGCATGAGAAGAAGAAGACAATTCAAAGGAACAACGACAGCTTGCCGTTAGGTGGAAGCAAGTATTCAGATTCTAAATCACCTCAAATTGAAGATGAACAAACAAATGAAGCATCAGATAAAATCATAGATCAACAATATCTATTTAAAAAAATGGAGTGTGCCCTCAAAGAAGAAGTTACCGAATTAAAAGCTCAGCTGGAGTGTGCCTTCAAAGTACGTCAAATGTTGTAGGATGAAGTGATATCATTAAAAAATAATCAGAATGAAGTAGACAAAGAACAAGAAAATGAGATTCTCAAATTAAGGCAACAAGTGGAAGAAGGAAGAAAGGCTACAAAAATCTTGAAGAAGCAACATTTGGAAAAGGAAGAGCAATATCAAGTTGAGGTAAATATATTAAAAGGTAAATTAGAAGAAAAGGATAATCTATTATGAATTCAAGACAATATTAAAATTTTGGATGATATTCTTAGTAGTCAAAGATCCCTTGCTATGAAAACTAGTCTTGGTTTTTATGAATCTGTTGAAGGTGAATCCAGCTCATAGGGTGAGGCAAGGAACTCTAATGCAAAACGTGAAATTCTCAACAAGGAGATAAGACGTCAACCCCATCAAAAACCAGGGAAAGAAATCCTTCAAAGAAAATATTTTACTCCTAATTGTGGAAGCGATAGATGGTTATTTCCTCTGATGAACAATGTTTAATGTTTCAGATGTCATAATTTTGGACATGTTGCAGTCAAATGCAGAAGTAGAATGGTTCAAGACCGTCACACCGAAAGATCATAACGTTCCAGGTACTTTATGGCATATTGTTTTTCTTGCAATATATTTGGTCACAAAGCCATTAACTGCTATAGAAAGATTATGAACCATGTAAGATGTTATGCATGTAACAAGCTTGGACATATAGCAAAGGAATGTAGGAGAAGATTTTGGGCACCATACCAAAAGGAGAAAACATCATCTCAGTCAAAGATATGGAAGAAGAAGAAATTATAGTCAGAAAGATGTGGCATAGTAAAGTATACAAACATGACAGACTCAGAGGGAGATGAAAGTGTGAATCTTCAGTGTTCTAAATCTCATACGCAAGTTTCATGAAGATAGGTCACGTATATACGTGAGTTTGAAGCTACACAGTTGCGTATATGCTGGCTTGAGGAAAAGTAATGGAACAAACTCTAGAAAAGGGGGTTGATATGGTTCAGTCAATTATTTTCTCTGTTTGATGATGGTTACAATCTACTAATGATGTGTGGAAATGTGTTGGTACTCATAAGATGTTATTTAGAAGTACTTAAGTTGATGTATATTTGATTGATGATGATGTCTTCATACTTCTTGCTGATATATGCATGATCAGATCTGACAATGAATAGATGGAACAGGATCAAGGGGAGCTGATCCAGGTGGATGTTGGTGGCCACCCACCTATCCCATTTGGACCCCCGCAATTGTCTCTTTTAGTTTTTTCAGTTTCCTTAATTGTAGCACAATTTACTATTTTTAGCAGTTTTTCGGGTCCTGAACTTCCGGAGCCGTTTTGAGGCCC